>SJYC01150440.1:0-133710 GCA_006408675.1 Madoqua kirkii
GGGGGGGGGGGGGTGGCGGGCGGACTGTCAGTCCAACAGATAGCTATGTCTACCGAGGCGTGTGCATTAGCTGTGGTCATGGTAAGAATTCCTAGGGATGAAGTCACTAGGATTTGGAGATCATAGCAGGAAACAATTCGGCGGAGAGGGAGGATTTGAGCTAGCACTTGAAAGATGTGTATTAAGAAAGGAAGGAAAAGGAAAAAGGGCACATTCCAGACCAAGGAGAAGCACAGGCAAGTTTGTGATCACGATATGGGGAAGGGGCAGGTGGTGGATACAAGGAGGAGGCCAGACCAGTCGCCAAGTACTGAGAACAGGTGGCGGGAAGTGGTGTGAAATTTAGGCTATCTCTGTAGGTGATACCCAGATTATGAGATGCTGTAAAATCCAGGAAAAGAAGGTGCCTGCTCTGTTTCTGATGGCAGCGGGGTGCCACTGGGGTATCTCAAGCAGGCAGGTGGCAGCAAGTGGGATCTCACTGCTAAGCCTTCTTGCTGCAAATATTATTCAAGCCCCAGGCTTCATGAATCTATAGCATAAGCATATTTTTCATTTTAAAATGTGTCCTTATTTTTAAAAAGTGTCTAGGCATGGGCATAATTGAATCAACCTGTTAACAAGTGAAAAGCTACAAATAGAAACTTAAAGTTAGTATCATACAAATGAACTTATTTACAAAACAGAAACAGACTCACAGACTTAGAAAACAAATTTATGGTTACCAAAAGGGGAAGGTGGGAGGGGGTAAACTAGGAGTTTGATACTGGCAGATACACACTGCTGCTAAGTCGCTTCAGTGGTGTCCGACTCTGTGCGACCCCATAGATGGCAGCCCACCAGACTCCCCTGTCCCTGGGATTCTCCAGGCAAGAATACTGGAATGGGTTGCCATTTCCTTCTCCAATGCATGAAAGTGAAGTCGCTCAGTTGTGTCTGACCCTCAGCGACCCCATGGACTGCAGCCTTCCAGGCTCCTCCATCCATGGGACACTACTATGTATAAAATAGATAACCAACAAGGACCTACTGTATAGCACAAAGAACTATATTCAATATCTTGCAATAACTTATAATAAAAAACTGAAGAAGAGTAGATATATAAAGAATATATATATCAACTATACTTCAATTAAAAATAAATAAAACAAAAAATAAAGTTAGTATCATTACACCTCTTTGCTTTTCATGTAGTAACCCAATTTTTAACAAATAGGGTTTTTTAATTTATTTTATTGAGCATAGTTGATTTATCATGTTGTGTTAATTTCTGCTGTACAACAAAGTGATTCAATTATACATACATATATGTATTCTTTTTTTATATTCTTTTCCCTTATGGTTTATCACAGGATAGTGAATATAATTCCCTGTACTATCAAATAGCACTTTGTTGTTTATCCATTCTATGTATAATGGTTTGCATCTGCTAACCCCAAATTCCTAGCCCATCTTTCCCCAACACCCCTCCCCCTTGGTAACTACAAGTCTGTTCTCTACATCTATGAGTCTGTTTCTGTTTCATAGATAAGTTCATTTAAGTCAAATTTTAGATTCTACATATAAGTGATATCATAGTTGTTAGTCTTTCTCTTTCTGACTTACTTCACTTAGTATGATTACCTCTAGGTCTAGCCATGTTGCTGCAAATGGCATTATTCCATTCTTTTTAATGGCTGAGTAGTATTCCTGTGTGTGTGTGCGTGTGTGTGTGCACACCATGTCTTCTTTATCCATTCATCTGTCGATGGACATTGAGGCTGTTTCCATGTCCTGGCTATTGTGAATAGTGCTGCTATGAAAATAGGGGTGCACGTATCTTTTTGAATTACAGTTTTGTCGCTGGATCATACAGCAACTCAAGTTTTAGTTTTTGAAGGAAACTCCATATTGTTTTCCACAGTGGATGTACCAATTTACATTCCTTTACCAACTGTGTAGGAGGGTTTTCTTTTCTCCACACCCTCTCCAGCATTTGTTATTTTTAAAATAGATTTCACGTATTGTCCTAAAATCGAGTAAGTTTGAGCTGTCCTGGGTAAGAGGTGTTATGTATCCCTGTTGTACAGATGAAGCAATGAGACCTAGAGATTTTCTCAGGGTCACAAATTTAGTAAGTGATGAAGCCAGAATTCAAACCTCAAACTTCTAGTCCCCACACCAGTAAATTTTGGCTTAATACAGACTACACTCTCATATTAGTAGATTAAGAAAACACAAATCTTGACTTGCTAAAAATACATTCACTCTCTGAAACATGTATTTCTAGGAAAATCAATTAGCCAAAGCAAGGAATATTCTATTTCCTCCAGGCCCTTTCTTTGATCCCTGTTTGGGCCAGAGTGGACCTAGGGTTATTTTATTCATGGTACTTGAGAATCCAAATCAGGACATTTTAGAAAGAGAAGCATGTATTTCTTCACACACTCCTAAACTATCAATGCTCTTTGCATTGAGGGGAAGCTCCCTAACTCTCTGGGACAGAGTGAGGTCTTCTCGAATACTTGAGGCCTTCAGGGGGTACTTGTTCTCAGATGGCTTCTGTTCTGCCCAGGGCAGGGAGTGTCCACATGGGAAGCCAGGGCAGCAGCACACAGCCAGAACAGCCACCTCTGTGGGACCGGGAGTGGGTTTGTATAAGCAGATCTTAGGTCTCTACTGAGAATCAACTGGTTAACTCAGTAGAGATAAAACCCACTTTTTAATGATTTTATAGGATAACTGAGTTGGAAGGCCTAGTTTTGAAAATCTTAAAACTTTTTTTCTTGCAAACCTACAAAATTATGTTGAAAAACTAGCACACACTCCTAAGGTAACATCTGTAATTTTCCAACAAGTTTAAATAGTTGTAGCAGAAGTAATTTCCAGCTCATTTGGCAGCTAGACATGTGCTTCAGTATTTTTGGCAAAACTTCGGAGCTGCAAATTTAGCTTATTCAATTTGTGGGAAATTATCCAAATGTATCAGCTCAAATACATTGATTTTTTTTTGTCAGAAAAGGTCCAACTTCATTTTCATTTCAAATACACATGTTAGTCTGCGTCTATGGCAACCACTACCCTTTTGGATCCTAATTGTAAGATGAATAGATGGATGGGTGGGTGGACTGACAAGCAGCTCATGCCTTGCCATGACTGCCTGGCCAGAATGAAATACAGAACCACCCAGTTTGATATTTCTTGATTTATTCATATGGGACTTTTTCCTCAGTAAAATATTCATAGTACAGAGAACACCCACGGGTCTTTTTCACCAAGATGGACTTCTTGTTAGCATTTTGCATCAATTTTTTTTTTCATTTGAGAATTACTTTCAAACCTAACAATAAATAGTTTAGTGTGAACCTCTAGGAGCAAGGACATTACCTTATGTAACCACAATTCCATTATCAGTCTCAGGAAACTTAACATTTGTACAATACTGCTATCCAATAGATAGTCCATAATCACATCTCCTCAACTGGCAAGAATGTCCTTCATAGTTTTTCTCCTTAATCAGGGGTCACAAATTGCATTTGATTGTTGTGTCTGTTTATTCTCCTTTAATCTGCAATTAGCTCCCAACCTTTTCCCCCTTACAACATTTTGAGAAGTCTAGGCTGCTTGCCTGCGGTTCTGCAGACTGCCCATTGGGTTGCATTTGTGGGATTGTTGGCACTTGATTAGATTCAGGTTCACATCTTTGGAACACTGTGTTCATGATGACGTGTCTTTACATCGTGAGTCACCAGCACCAGTTTAGCCCAAGGAGCCTTGCACATCCAGAGTATCCTTACAGGTATCTATCCACCAGACAGTGCCTTGCAGTAAAATGAGTGAGATGGGCAAGAAGGGCATCTGTGTGAGGAAGTCCAAGGGTGATCGTAAAACTGGCTGCAGGAGTATTTGTGGACCAGGCTTAGAATGCAGCACATGTGGAAGTTGAGGATCTGGACATGGATTCTTCTAAAACTCCCCGTGGACTCTAGAAAGTCCTCACATACTGCCCACCTGAGGGGTACATGCCACAGTCTGAAGACACTGACCAGTGCCCTGGTGAACACAAAATATTGTTCGTGGAGTCAGGTGAGGTTTGTGTGGTTAATTTGAGGGCATTCCTAGGAAGAGGCGACCCAGATTCCCAAGATGGGTCTGCTTCTTCTGCCCACAGACCACTATGCCAGAGCCCCCAGGCCTTCTGCTCTGTGGGACACAGTGGATGAGCAAGGTGCCAGTGTCTGCGTCCCTCTCAGGGTACTCTGTCTATGAGCCAGCCGAGTTGATCTTCATGCTGTTTCCTCCAGTGTAATGTTGATGAAGGGTCATCATCAGACGTGGAAACTATAGGACTTACTTTGTGGGCCATTTGTTAAATGCCTCCAGGCCCTAAGCTAAAAACTTTTCTCCCATTCCAAGTGATGATCCCCATTTTAGGTCGGGGCTGCACAAAGTTATAGGCAACTCAGCCAGACTGGACTTGGGAAAGCCTAACCCAACACTTACCCTGGGACCTCATGACCACTTCCTTCCAGTGCCTACACTGCTGCATCCCTCTCCTGGCTATGTCAGAAGGTCAGGGAGGAGAGAAGTCAGGAGTGGAGGTTTCGAATGCAGCTGGTTTTGAATGATTGTTGTTCAGTTGCTAATCATGTCTGACTCTTTGCAGCCCCATGGACTGCAGCATGCTAGACTTCTTGTCCTTCACTATCTCCTGGAGTTTGCTCACACTCATGTCCATTGTGTCAATGATGCCGTCTAACCATCTCATCCTGTGTCATCCCCTTCTCCTCCTGCCTTCAATCTTTCCCAGCATCAGGGTCTTTTCCAATGAGTCGGCTCTTCTCATCAGCTGGCCAAAGTCTTGGAGCTTCAGCTTCAGCGTCAGTCCTTCCAATGAATATTCAGAACTGATTTCCTTTAGGATTGACTGGTTTGAATGATACTTATAGCTAATTACCTGAAGAGTCTTTGAGAGTCCAGTAAAGTCATTCACTGAGGGGTAGAGAGTCCCTCCTCACTCTGATGGCAGGAATCCATCAGGCAGGCTAGAATGATAGAGAACACTTCCCTTTCACCCTCTTTATTCTCCTTTCAGCTTTTCGGTCCTTCCTTTTCTTGCCCAGGTCTCTCCAGCCCTTCGAGTTCCTTCTACCCGATGCCCAGTTAATAGCTTCCCAGATGGTTCAGTGGTAAAGAATCTTCCTGCCAATGCAGGGGACCCAGGTTTGATCCTTGGGTCAGGAAGATCCCCTGGAGAAGGAGATGGCACCCCACTCCAGTATTCTTGCCTGAAAAATCCCATAGATAGAGGAGCCTGGTGGGCTACAGTGCATTGTGTCACGAAGAGCTGGACATGACTGAGCGACTAAACCACAGCAGTGCTCAGCTGGCCCTGTGGGGAAGGGCCCAGGAAAGTTGGATGCAGGCCCCAGTGTAATTGCCAGGCCTCTCGGACTGCAGACAGGGCCTTCTGGGAAGGAGGGAGTGAGGTTCCTTTGCTTTGCAGGTTCCTCTGGGGTTTCCCCTGAAAAACCACCCACCTTTAATAACACCACAAGGGATTATTTTCCCTTTGTGTGTGCTTAGTTTCACTGGGTAACTTTCTCACCCTCCCCATAAAGTGTTTTGTAAGGACAGTAACAGGGCCCCTGGTGTGCACTCTTGAGGTGAGGTGATTACAGCTGGCTGTGGAGTGCTTTCAGCTCACACCAGGTATTCATGGATTAGCTGACAAATGGACACCCTACTGGGTGTTTTCCTGACTTAAAAGCAGAAGAATGAACATTTTCCCCCTCAGGGGAGACATTTCTGTATTACCATAAAATTATTAACATCACTATAATAAGAGCATGGACCACATAGGTGGAAATCAGAGCAATTGGAATCTAATAACAAAATGAATATAGTCCATCTTTCCTGAGTGAAAGTTTTTGAGCTATTTGTATTCATGGGGTAATTTCAATTATAGTGAGGATAAGTTTTCTTAGTTAAATTGTAGGATAAATAGTCAAGAAATGGTATTTCTAAGAAGTATGTGTGATATTGGTCAAAGTAGGTGGAGATGGTAAATAAAATGGCATTTTGGTTGGGCAAAGTGGCCTTTAACAGTATACCCAGAACTCCTTTTTCTGAATTTTGAACTGGTTGGTCTTTTCTTCTGCCTTGAGAGGATCCAGAAATACTATTTTAAACGACAAAACCCTGGTGTTTTTATAACACAAATACTTTTCAAATAAACCCATGTCATGTTTTATTGCCAGCCAACCACTGGTCACGAAGAGAATACACCAGTAGCTCCAGCAGTGGTCACAGTGACTTAGTAAATGGCCTCAGCTGGTGACTGTTCATAGAACAGATGCCTGGACCCTTCTTGAAGTGACCGGGATGGCGTATGTAATGCCAGGTGAATACTCTGTCCAAAATAGGAAGGCCAGGGTAGACATCACACAGTGCAAGATAACCTCAGGAATCTAGTGCTTAGGGACCCATGGGTGCTTTTTTTTTTTAATGCTTTCAATTGAGTGGCGAAATCCAAACATTTAAATAGCAGATGACAGAACTTTGAATTTTTCGGAGAACTGGAACATTCTCCCGGACCAACACTGCACATTTCAGAGGTCACGGAAGGTCATATTAAAAACAAGGTGAACAGTTTCCAGGACAAGCTGTGGGACTCTCACAATCCATTTGGCAGAAGTTGCAGTGGGTGATTCTAGCCTCCTTAGCCTTCTAAGACCTAAGCATGTTTTCTTAAATTGTAGAATAAACAGTCCAGACATGATATAGCTCACAAGTATGTGTCCCATTGGTCAAAGCATGACCTACATATGATAGAAGCAGCAAAATCATAAATGAATAAAACAGATTTTGAGAACATGTTTTATTTTGAAAAATAAAACTGAGTTTGTTGGCCATTTGGGTGAGAAGGACTGGAGGAGCATAGTCTGTTGGTGTCTTTGTGCTCTCAGAGATGACGGGCTCCATCGCTGCCTTTCCAGGTGGAGACTGAAATGTAAGGCTGCCTCCTGCAAGAACCTGGATGTTTTGAGACTCAGATACATGGCCCCCTGTACCCATCCCTTCACCTCTCCTAAAGATGACATAGGAAGGTGATTTGATGAGTCGAGAGGCACTTGGTTATTTCAAAAGTAACCAAGATGTTGAGACAAGAGGCAAACAAAAAACGTTTAGGGCTGCTAGAACCTCTTGTGGGGTCTCCTGGGGCCATGATGGCGGCGGCTGAGCAGAATGGCACTGGGACATCAGCAGAGGTGGTCCTCTCCCTGATGGGGGTGACTAGAGATGAGTGTCGGGCAGGGGCTTCCCACCGAGACTTGAGACTGTCCACATCTTAGGGTGTCAGCACTGGGGAGCCCCCCTCCCACCCCAGAGGGATAGGCGACCTCAGAAGGATTGCCTAGTCCAAGGTTGCAAGGCTGAGCAGGGACTGACCCCAGATGGAATCCCGGGCTCTGTCCTCTCCAGCTCTGCAGTGAGACTTTGTCACTTGGCGCCAGTGTGAGTTTGAGGAGCTTCCGGAGACAGGGCCTCTCTGTCTGAATCTGCCGCCGCCCTTGGCTGCCGGTTTTCCGGTTTTTACTGGGAAACTGCCAGTTCTGCCTTGGAGTGACATGCAAGACCCAGGAGCTGGAAGAGGTGCCCCTGACCCGCATGCTTTTCCCTTTTTGGAGACAATATACTGTATTCTGTGGCCCGTGGCAGCCTAACTTCAGAATTTACTTAATGCACCTCCATGCCTGCTGAACTTTCCAATAGAAAGTGTGTTTCTCCCTTCTGTTCTGAATGTGGTAAATGCATGCAGGTGGAGTCAGCATACCTTGCCCTCCTCCCAGAGTAAGTTGCCACAGGCTGAGAGCAGACAAGCTGCACCACCATGGAATTTTTACTTAAAAACAGGCAGCTAGGAGCACTGGAATCAGTCTGAGCTTTGAAACCAAACCGACTGAGTCCACTTTTATGAGCACGTGACCTTGGGCAGATAGATATTTATCTTCTCTGAGCCTCAGTTTCCTGCTCTATAAAGTACAGATACTATGCGACCCGTTTTAACCTTGCAGGGATGTCATTGGGGTTCAAGTTCAGGTTGGGACCTTTCTCTTGTGACTATTAAGTACACCAAGGAAGCTATCGCTTGTAATACAGGATGATGCCATTTGTAATGTGAAGAATTTTAAAGGTGAGGCTCCACCATGTAGTTCTTATTTCAACATTAGTGAAAGAAAATCATATTATTGAAAAGTAAAAATAACATTATAAAGAATGACATTAGTTGGGAATTCTCTTGAGAGGTTATATAAATCTTAGGCTGATCTTTGTTTTCATATTGACGTGCATGTGTATATGTGTTGGCTTTTCCCCGATGACTCAGGGGTAAAAAATCCACCTGCCATTTCAGGAGATACAGGAGATGCGGGTTCAATCTCTGGGTTGGGAAGATCCTCTGGAGGAGGAAATGGCAACCCACTCCAGTATTCTTGCCTGGAGAATCCCATGGACAGAGAAGCTGGTGGGCTACAGTCCATGGGGTTGCAAAGAGTCAGACACAACCAAGCACAGCATGCAGAATCACATAGAAGTGTAATATGCGTGTATACATGTGCATGTGTATACACACATACACAGAGAGAGAACTTCTCTTTTCCATATACTTGGTCTACAGAGCAGTTTGTACTTTACCTGGGCTTCAGGTGGGCAATGAATATCAGAGTAAATGTCCTCCACTGCCAAGGGGGTTTCCAATCGCCTCCTTTTGTAGACCGTCTTTCAGGGGAGGCTCCACATGTGAGGGTGGGCTGCCCAGCCCTGCAGTGCCCCCAGACGCAGCATCTTAGGCCTCGTATCCCGGGTCGAGCCCACCCCAGAACTGGGCACTGCCTGGAGCGAGGGCATCCAGGTGCTGGTTGAAGATGTGCATCTCACCTATGTGGTCCTGGCTCAGGCCGTAGGTCACGTCTGTGGACCTCAGCGTATTAACTCTTGTCCATCCAGTACCCAGCAGCTGGGTGATTTCCAGTGAAGCATAGAGGCAGGAGCCCCAGAACAAGGAACATCTGGGTCTTCTCTCCAGCACCCCTGCATCCTTGAGGCTGGCTCTGGCCTGGAAGACGGCTCCGGTACAAGAGACCCTCTGTGGGTACCAAAGTCCAGGCCTCTCTTCTCTGGGCCCCACAGAGACCCCTCCCACTCTAGGTAATGGGTCACATCCTCACTGCTCTATGCATAACCTTGACTTGTGGGCTTCCTCCGGGGCCCATGGGTGGAAGACAGGCTGAAAAGTGGCTTAGAAACCTGGCCGGGGAGAAGAGGGCAACCATCCAATAGGAATATAAAATGACCTCTTTGATTAAAGTATCATTAACCTGTACTCTTTTTTTAAGATAAATCTAACATTTAAAAGAAAACTTTGTCCACTAAATGCCAGCCTAGCCAAGATAATGTTTTGAATTATGTGCTTTTTAGTTGGGCTATTACAAGGAGTACTCCGAGGTCTCACCATCGTTCCTATAAAAACTCAATTAACTTTACAAGATAGTCAGTATCCCAGGCCTTTGTTCCTGGGGTAGCATTGTTGTTTTGTTTTTTTTTTTTCCAAAATTGAGGAAGGCTAAGTCTGGGTAGTGAATAGTTTGGTTTGTTCCCGGAGTCTGGCCCAGTACAAGGTTTCACTTGTTTAAATAACATTGTTTATAGAAGGACACATCAAAGTTTAAATATTTTAAATAGAATAATGCCAAAGTATTTAGTTGCACACTAAAAGGATGACTTAAATGCACTTGAGCATTTTGATTTTTCAAAAACTTTAGCTTTTAGATGTCTATGTTTTCCAAGATCGAGCCTCCAAGTGGGTCTGGGAAATGAGCAAGTATTTGACCTGTTTTTTCAAAACGATGCTCCTCTTTTGTGGTTTGCAAGTATTTTACTGTCAAAGTTCCTACTAACAAGGGCCATTTGTGTAGCTGACATGCTGCCAAGCCCTTTATAGGATGAAGAAAGTGATATGACATCAAGTCTTCATTTGGGGAACTCATCCAAACACAAGCCCCTTTCTTTCCACTTTGCTCAGGGAATTCCAGGAACATGGAGGCAGCCATGGGTTTCTTGGTTCCTGCTGGGGAGTTTACTTGCCTGGGCTGGGTACTGGGCCTCTGCAGGATGCTAAAGATTGGCTCAGTGAGGTGCATGGCTCCCAACGCACCCCACAAATACCTCGTGTTGATAAATGGAGGTCTCTCTAGAAATGAACTCAGTCAGCAGCAAAAGGCCTGGAGTTAGGAATTTTCCATTGGAAGAGACAGGCCTCTTTGCTCTGTGGTTTGGAAAATATCATGTTGCCCTTTTCTGGTTTCCAAAATTCGTATCCATGTACAACTTTCAGCATAAATATTTATTTTTTTACTCTATTCTTCAAGAAGGAAAAGAGGATTCGGGGGGGGGGGGGAGCGGAATCCCTTCAGTTTAATTAGAATTGCCTATGTCCTGAACTTGAGGCTTAAATAAATATTTCCACCTTAACAACAAGTTATGAGGGAGGTCCCATGAAGGAGAAGTTCTCATAGCGGCTCTCTTCAGTTTAACACAGGGAACACGGATTGACTGCTTCCCCAGTGTCAGAAAGACTTTTAATTCAAACTTAATGTCCATTCACTACCTCACCCTAAAGCATAAATGATCAGTGAGTGCATCCACACTGCTACACACATCACCCCAGAAGGCCAAGTAGAAATTAAAGAAAAAGGAACTAAACATTCTCACAGTAAAAGATAAGTATGTCCCAATCATTACCAAGGATTGCTTATACTAAAAATTCATTTGCTAATTATCTGAAATTCAAATTTAACTTGGTATTCTATATTTTATCTGGCAAGCAAAGCCAGTGGACAAAGGCATACAGTCGAAATGTCATAAAAAGGAGGGACAGTGTTTTTCCGGAACTTTGAAATTGTTGGGCAATTAATAAAAAACATTATAAATGCTGATTTAAATCATTTTAACTCTAGTAAAAAGAATGTAATTTATCATGATATATAAATTAATGAGTCTAAACTAGTGTAAGCTGAACTTTTGAACTTGAATGTTTTCCCATTTATGTTAAACTTTCAGTAATATTTTATCCTCATTTCTGATTAATCTTTAGTTGATTCTTAATCAGTTGATTCTGAATCATTTTAACTTCCATGTTCCCAGGTTCTTAATGATCTATTCAAAAGTTCTTAAAAAGAACTAGGAACCCCATCATGTGAATCCTTTTGTAAAACAAAGAGTCTTTCAGAAATTTGAGGGCTTTTTTTTTTCTTTTTTGTATTTTGATTAATCACTAATTTATCAGTTAGAAGTTCAGACTTCTGTTCAGGTTTTTTAAACCAACCACACCTAGTTTCCTCTTTTATAGCTTATTGTTGGAAAAAAGTCACAAATAGCAGAAGCAACTCATTTGTCAAAATAAGTAGTTCATGTCTTTAACATTGAGTGATTTTTTAAAATTTTTTAGGGAATTCCCTGGTGATCCAGTGATTAGGACCTGGAGCTTTCATGCCATGGCCTTGGTTCAATCCCTGATCTGGGGACTAAGATCCAGTAAAGCCCCACAACACAGCCAAGAAATAATTTTCTTTTTTAAATTTTAAGAAAAGAGAAGGAAAGGAAGGGAGAAAGGGAGGGCAGAAGGAAGGAACAAAGAAAGGTGGAAAGGAAGGAAGGAAAGAAGATTCCTAAGGGACTCAGGTAGGAAATGGTTCAGAGGAAATTTCGAATTCAAATACCCTCCCACTCTCCCAGTATTCCTTGAGAAAACAATGCTCCCAGGAAGCTAGAGCCTTTCAGAATCCTCGGAATGAGGTGGGCTTTGAGAGCTGACCCTGTAAAGGTGTGGGGGAAGCTGGCAAGGGAGGCAGCTCTGGGACAGTTATTTGTGCACTTCTGGGCACTGGGGCTGCCCATGTGATGGAGACTGTATTTTGGAGCCTTTCAATTCATCACGGTGTGGCTGAACTGAAGCCCAAGTGTCCCTTTGAGAAATGACTCTCTACCCTCATAAAGTGACCTAAGTTCTTAAAAAAAAATTAATTGCCGGCCTCCAAGGACCAGATCCTATTGTAAGCTCCCAGGATCCATTGGTGAACAAGCCAAGCAGAGGTCCCTGCCTCCTGGAGGTGACATTTGCTCAGAGAAGACAGACAACAAATAGTGACCATGAGAAAAGTTCGACACTGTGTTGGAGGGGGTCGAGTATTATGCTCTGGGGGGAAGAGGGCAGGAGGATCTGGATTCAGGGTTGCAAGGAACTGAATTTGAAACAGGGAGATCAAGGTGGGGCTGGGTGGAGGTGACTTTTGAGCAGACTTAAAGGGGATATGAGTGCGAGTCGCTGGGTTCTCTGCAGGAACAGCGTTTCTGTAGAGGGAACAGCCAGCAAAAGGCCAAGTGCCTGTTTGTGTCTGATGTGTGGGGTTCTCAGCCATGACAGTTTTGCCCCCAGGGGACATCTGGTCATATCTGGAGACACTTACATTTGTCACCGTTGGGATGGAGGTGGAGGCTAGTGCAGGCATCTCCAGGTGGAGGCCAGGGGTGTAATTAAACATCCTTAAACGCTCCCACAGCAAAGGATGTGCCAGCCCCAGTGTCAGTAGCACTGAGTTTGAGAAACCCTGTATTTGAGGAACAGGGAGGAGGCCAGAGGAGCTGGAAGGGAGGCAGTAAGGAGGAGGAAAGTCGAACACGAGGTCAGCGGTGGGGATGGAGGGTAGGGGGGCGTCAGGGAGGGCCTTAGGCCAGTGTGGACTTTGGAGGGCTTGGAGCAGAGGAGGGACATGAGCTGCATTCACAGTTTCAAGAGCATCACCCTGGCTACCAGGTGCAAGGCAAACTGAAGGAGGGTAAGGGAATGCAGGGGCTCGGGTCTGGATGATTATCCAAGCAAGAGGCAACTGGCCGAACACCAGTGGAAGCAGCTTCGAGACCTCTGTCCACAGAACCACTCAGTGCCAGATTTTAGATTTAGATTTAGAATTATGAAATTCCATACCATCCCCACTCTTTTCATTACTATATGTCCTATATTTTGCCCTAATATAGATAATATTATATATTAGCTATCTATCTGTATAGACAGGTAAGAAAGAGGAATATATATGGCTAAGTGGCCTTAGTTGAATTATGTCTTACACACTAGGATACCTGATAACTGTTTTAGCAATTCATTCATAACAAAACAATTTGACATGGGTAGGTACAATGTAATCCTCTGCTTTACCATGGTCTTGGCAAAAAAAAAAAAAAGTTCATTCTTGCTAACAACTCTTTTGGGGTATATTTTTCTAAGCAATGTATAACCCTAAACATCCTAATTACCTGAAAATGGGATCATGTCTGACTCTTTGTGACCCCATAGCCCACCAGGTTCCTCTGTCCATGGAATGTCCCAGGCAAGAATACTGGAGTAGGTTGCCATTTCCTTCTTCAAGGATCTTCCCAACCCAGGGGTCAAACCCACATCTCCCACATTGCAGGCAGATTCTTAACCATCTGAGCCACCAAGGAAGCCCTGAAAAAG
This sequence comes from Madoqua kirkii, assembly GCA_006408675.1. Classification (NCBI taxonomy): domain Eukaryota; kingdom Metazoa; phylum Chordata; class Mammalia; order Artiodactyla; family Bovidae; genus Madoqua; species Madoqua kirkii. The sequence goes on from SJYC01150440.1 coordinate 13,553, forward strand.
GGATGAGGGGAGCATGAAAGGTCTAGTACCTAATACATGGACGTTTGAATGACTTTCCTCTTTTAGAAGTGTATTCAGTTGTTCAAATAGTTTCTCTTCTCTTACCTGATCAGCTGAAGCAAATGCTTGAAATACAGCACAAATGCCAAAAAACCTTGAATTCATGCATTTGCCCAAAGGTCTCCAACACTCTAGAAGCATCACCTCCGTCACTGCTCCATGTGCTCTTCCTAAGGTGCGTGTCTGTTGTCCTGTTTGCAGCCAAAGCCAGTGGGAATCGTAGTGCCAGCCTGCAGCAGAGGCAGGACCCCACCTCCCTGTGCACAGGCAGCATCCCATTCCATGTATTGCTGTGATATATCATCACAGCAGTGTAAACATCATCTTATGATCTGACCTCATATTTTTAAAGTCCTGCTAATCCAAGGAAGTGGTAAATTAGTCTGTTTATTAGTGAGCAGTGGGCTGTTTTTCAGTCTCTTAATGTCTTTTAAGGAAGTTTTAAAATATAGTTGAATTCAGGACTTTTTCATGTGATCTATCCAAATGGTTCTCCTCCCGAAACTCAGCAGGACAGAGGTGTTAAGTCAGGGTGGAGTTCAGGGAGCACTTGACATTCCAGGTGAAAGCAGCAGGGTCTTCCAAGATTAATCCTTCTTTCACCTTCTAAGACAGGGTTTCTCAAGGTATGGTCCAGGGACCACCTACCTACCTCAGAAGCCCCCCAGGGCTCCTTAAACTGATGCAGGTTCCCTGGCCTCCTCCCACAATTCCCCCTAAGGGCCGGCCAGGTCTCTGTATTTTACCCCGAGTATCCCAGCACAGTCCTACCCACACATTTGAGAACCTGGACTGCAGGTTACTGTTACTAGAACAAGAAATGACCCTCCCTCAGCATCTCAACACAGACTTGTTAAAAATGGCGGATGTCATCCAAGTGGAAATTCTATTTCTAAGGATTTGTTCTCCACAAGGAAGTGTGTCATCCCCCGCCCGTGTTAGTCTTGAATTTCCTTCCTGGGAATCTTGGAGGGTGCCTTTTGGCCTTTGTCCTTGGGGGTATACAGTGGTCCCTGAAGGGGTCGTTTCACCAGGGTCGGGGGTACCACGCTGGGTCACCTTTCAGAGAGACTGATCTTAGAGACTCCTTGAAATGGTCATTGCTCTTGCCTCATGTGTCCGTCTCTGTTTTCTTGTTGCACAGCAAATATGCCAGAGGACTACCCTGATCAGTTTGATGATGTCATGGATTTTATTCAAGCTACCATTCGAAGACTGAAAAGGTCACCAGATAAACAGATGGCCGTGCTTCCTCGGAGAGAGCGGCACCGGCAGGGGGCAGCCGCCAGCCCGGAGAGTGCCAGGGGCAAAGGCCGGCGCGGCCAGAGGGCCCGAAACCGGGGCTGCGTCCTCACCGCCGTGCATCTAAACGTCACTGACTTGGGTTTGGGCTATGAAACCAAGGAGGAACTCATTTTCAGGTACTGCAGCGGCTCCTGCGATGCAGCCGAAACATGTACGACAAAATATTAAAAAACTTATCCAAAAGTAGAAGGCTGGTGAGTGACAAAGTCGGGCAGGCGTGTTGCAGACCCATCGCCTTTGATGACGACCTGTCCTTTTTAGATGATAACCTGGTTTACCATATTCTAAGAAAGCATTCCGCTAAAAGGTGTGGATGTATCTGACTCCGGCTCCAGAGACCGCTGTGTATTGCATTCCTGCTACAGTGCAAAGAAAGGGACCAAGGTTCCCAGAAAATGTTTGCCCAGAGTGGAAGATGAGGACCAATGAGGCGGAGGAGGAGGAAGTGGAGGCAGAGGAGGAGGAAGGCAGCCATTGTGGGAGCCTGGTGGAGGGAGATCCAGCTACAGAAGACTGGACGGGAGAGAAAAGACAGCCGTCCGCCTTCTCCCGGATGGCAGCTGACGTCACCGGAAGCTCAGGGCTGGTGTCCCTGGTTGGGTGTTGCCATCGTTTCATCTGATACAGTCCACCGCCATGGGTCATGGGCGCGATCGCGGATGCACTTGAAACCAAATCAGTGTATCTCCTGTGGTTTGCTTTCACATGTCTAGAGACACCTCTTGGTGTCATTCTTTGTCATTACGTTTTACTGCTGAAAGCAAGAAAGGTTTATTTTTCTGTCACTCAGTGGAGACATACCCCGGAAAGGAGGGGGAGAAAAAAAAAAATCAAAGATCCAGGAGAGATAGTAACCTTTGCTTTGGAAGGTTCAAGCCTGAGGTTTACTCCAACCAGCATTTTGGGGAACGGTGGGTGATTGATTTCGAACATGGTGTGTGGGGTGAGAAGAAGTTGGCTAGGAACCAAAAAGGCTGTCCTCATGACTAAAACCAAACCTGAAGGTATTTCCTTTCTGCCCTTGGAAACAGGAAACCAGTGTGGTTTTTCGGCAGCATTCTTGCAGGAGAGCGTGCGGGAAGGCCCCCAGCTGCACCGGGGCGGGGAGGCCGCTGGGCTGTCGGTTTACAGAGAGACAGATGTTACATACACCCCAGCTCCGTTATGCGTGGCACCAGTGACCAGAGAAGCTACTCGATGCAATGCATCTGTTTCAGATACAGAAATATAGAGAAGATATTTATTGAGATTTAAGTTATTGTTATTTATTACCGTTCACTAATGAGTTTCTCTTTTTTGTCCTTATTTATTAAAGTTTCTTTTCAAAGGTGCCAAAGTATATGTGCTCGCAAAATGCAAAGGAAGGTGGCAAAGGAAATTTTAATTGGGATCAAGGGTCCATGCTTTTCAAAGTATTAAAAAGACTTTTGCTAGACAAAAATCACTTACTTTACCTTTTTTAAGAAAAGCCCTTGTGTGATTCCACCCCCCTTTACACCCTCAGTCTCAGCATCTTACCTGGTTTTATATGTTAGAGAGGAATATGTCAGAAGGAACATTTCTGACGGGCCTTACTTTTCAGGAGCAGCGGGTGGAGACCGTGGCATTTGCCCTCATTTCTACATGGCTCCCTGTCCCAGCAGACAGGCCATGTGCTCCATTTCCTGCTGTGCGGAAGCTCTCACCCTCCCCTCCACATGTATCTATCTGTGATATGCATAACCACATATGTCAAAGGTTAAAGTCCCTTTAGTAGGTGGTGCTGGACTCAATGTTGACCTCACAGTAATAGTTCTGTCAAGTAGCTGGAGTTCTGCCCTGATAGTGGAGACTCTTCCCCAGGCCCAGCATAGCCAAGGAGCGCTGCAGGCCTTCTGGGAGTGAGGTCAGCCTGGTTGCCATACAAGCCACCAGGGGCTGCCCCCATACACCTGACTCCTCCTCAGAAGAAGGTGGCTGGGAGGATGTGGAAGATGGGCCCTGGCCCAGCCTCGGTACACCTGCCCCAGCGCATGGATACTGAAAGCATTTGACAGGGAAGGGACATAGGGCGAGAAAAACTATCTCAGCAACTAGGTCATGGATTTGTCTGGTCACTGCCCCCATGCTCAATGCACTGGGCCCTATTTTAAGAGCTTGTGACGTACCTCATAAAAGGGATTTTTATCAAAGAGATTATCTATCACTACATCACACCTTAGTGGCTATTAGCTCAAGTGGTACAGATTTGGCAAATAAATAGCCTACTGGCCTCCCTCAAACAATCATGTTAATTTTACAAAGTAATCAAGAAGCAGCAGTTACCAGACATCCCTTCCCCACCCCCACCCCCACGGACCCAAGCTGCCCGTCACTCTGCCCCCTCTGTCCTTTCAGCTCCCCTTGCAGGACTCGGAAATAGAAGAAAAAGGCCTGCCTCTCACCCTCTCTTGGAGCCCAAGGCAGGGAACTTGCTGAGGAGTGGCCTGCTCAAAATAGGGACAGGTCGAGTCGACCAGTCGTTCATGAAGTGCAATCTGATGCAGCCTCAGATCATCTGTCCAGTTCAGAGAGTCCTGGCAGATCTGGTGGCCAGCGTCCCCAGGGGTCAGCCTTAGCCCCAGCTACCTGTGGAGAGTCTCTGCCCACAGGGGCGGTAGGATTCAACGGATGCTGACAGCTCCTTCCCAGCATCACCTACACACCATAAGCAGGTTTTCACTGAAGCAAATCTCTCCGCCAAAGCCACAAAAGGGTAAAGTTTGTGATTTTTCTTTATTGTTGTGATTACCATCTGATCCAGTAAGGAGTGCACTTCTTTGGAAGTTCTGACTTCTCTGATCTGTCTCAGTCGTTTGTGTTATACAACCAAAGTTCTCTACAGACTTTATTTTTGTACAATATTATTTTGTAACTTTTTACAAATAAAAACTCATTTCTATTGCTCTCTCTACTTCTATGCTATCTTATCAACCCAGGGACCACAGCTGACCCAGGCTCCAAGTTCTTTCTTTTCACCACTCAGTCACTGGTTGGTCAGTGACCTTGTCCATCAACTCTCCACAACCAATCAGTACTCAAGTGGGGAAGAACTTACAAAGTTGTGCTTTATTTATTCATTCCACAGATACTTGGTGTACGACATTATGCCAGGCACTGTCCGCGGCACCAAGGATCTAACAGTGGCCACAACAATCTCTGCTCAACAGAGATTGAGCTCTGCTCTCTCCTTATGGATTGATATTTCATTTGAGGAGAGAAAGACAATATTCAAAAAAGTACGTAGGGGGTTGTGTGTCAATAAATGAGTCAGTCACCGTTTATAAAGGATACAAATAGGGTATCATAATAGAAAATAACGGGCCTGCTCTAACGGGAGGTCACATTGAGGCAGGACTTAAGAAATAGACGGGAGTGTCCTGGCAAAACCCTGCGGCAGGCAGGCGCTTGGACGGCGCCACTGCTTTGCACAATCCCGGGTGACGCCCGAGGTTCACGTGGGTTCTCTGCCGGCAAAGTAGCAGGATCCGGGGAATTGTGCAAATGGTAGCCCCAGGCTTAGTTGTTCTGGTGGCAAGAAAAACACACCGAAGAGAGGAAATGCCATGGCCTGGGGCTGGGGGAGGAGAGCCTGCTTCCTCCTCGGATGACACACACCCCGTGCTGTGTCACCCGAGGCCTTGTGACTATTAAAAGGTGGCCTTGTACAGCGTTTCAAGCCCAGAACAAAACTGATGCTCTGAAGACTCTTCTAAGTGGCCACCAGCCTAGACTTTCCAGCAGAGCCATCAGTACAGTGCCGGAAATGCCCTCCCCCTCCCCGCCAGGACAGTGCCTGGTACCCACCCTGGGCATTTGGAGTCCTGCCGCCAGGGCAATGCTTAGACTAGGGCACTTTCTCCATTCTGCTCCAAAGTTCGGAGAGGAATGCAAACACTTGCTTATCTCCTCTCTCTTTACCATTTCGCCAAAGTGTGTTTCCAGAATGACAGACCAGGTGAGATATTCCTTAAAAATGGAGTGGTTCTCTGATCAAAAGTTGGGAAAACATTGAGTTATATAACATCTTTTTGGAGTTAAAAAGATAAGTGTAGGGCTTCCCTAGTGAACTCAGTGGTAGAAAATCCACCTGATAATGCAGCAGACACAGAGTTGATCCCTAGCCCCAGAAGATCCCACATGCTACCAGACAGCTAAGCCATGCACCCCAGCTATTGAGCCTGTGCTCTAAAACCCAGGAGCCACAACTCCTGAGCCCAAAGATCCAGCTATTGAAGCCCTCCTGCCCTAGAGCCTGAGCTCCACAACAAGGGAAGCCGCTGCAATGAGAAGCCCACACACACAACTACATAGCAGCCCCTGCTCGCCACAACTAGAGAAAAGCCTGTGCAGCGATGAAGACCCAGCAGGGCCAAAAATAAATTCAAAAAGAGAAATGCAGCACCTATTACAGCCGTTATTAAACTAATGAACATTGGGACCACCCAGGAGGAGCATGGGGTGTGCAGATTTCCCCAGATGGACCATGAAAACATCTATGGCTGTGTTTGCTTTCTCTTAATATCTGTTGACTATCCCTTGAAACTACCTTGGGCCATGTTGCCTGCTCCTGTAAACATGGGGATGAGCAGAGAGGGGGACTAGAGATTTGTAAAAAGGCAAAACACATGGGGAAACAGCTGGGGAGCTCCCCATGTGCACATGTATACACACACACACACACACATTCTGGACATTTGGGCATTGTGGGTTTCTTGTTCAGCATGATTAACCAGTGGTCAGCTTTGGAAGGTCCATTCAACCAAGAAAGGGAGAGTATGTTGAAAGCTGGGAAATTCTTAGCAGCAATGAGAAAAGCAAATTTCATGATGCTTACCACACATGCTCACCCAATTCAAGTTGTTAGGAACCACCAATGCTTTGGCTGGCCCATAGTCTGGAATTGGGGGTGGTGGATGTCCCCTTACAGTGGTCCTCAGAGGAGTACAGCTCTTGTTGGGCATCGGAGTCCCTGCTGCTGAGGATGGTATGAGAGTACAGGGTCAGAACCCTGGATACCAGGCTCAGATGGTCTCATGGGGCTTGTGCCCACCATCATCTCAGGCTGGTTTTCCCCTATGCATCTGATGCCAAAGTAACACTTTAAAAGAACTTTTAAAAGAACCAGTCCACTCCCAAATTAAAGATGGGAAATCAGAATTCCGTTAACCTAAGTCTCAAAAACAGAAAGCCCCCTCCTCTTCACATACAGGGACCATCTTGGGCCACGGCTGACTTGCTGCTGACCTCAGCATCACAGGGAGGAGGGAGTCCACTCTTCACACCATCCACCTTTGCTTCTCAGAGCACAGTGGCAGGGAGGGGATGAAATTGTCAGCCACATGTCTCAAGCGTTTTTCCACCAGGTAAGGAAGTATCTGAGCCCCAAGTATCTTCTTGAGATGCATGTTTAAAAAGGTGTTACTGTAATCCCACACAATAGTTGACTTGACTCTCATCTCCCCACACAACCTCCTGAATGAAATCAAATCCAGATGTTGCCATGTCATCCCTGAAAATAGAGAGTTGGGAAAACAAGAGGAAAGCATCCACTTACTCATATGTGATCATTAATATGCTGCCACGTCCCGGCCCTGTGGCAGGTGAGGATAACGATGATGGGAGTGCAGTCGGGGTGGAGGATATGCGGTGACAGGTGCCTGGAAAGTGCCAGAACGCCTCCAAGAGCAGCAGGTGGGAAGAAACCTGAAAAAGGAAAAAGAGTCAGGGACAACTACACAGTAGGGTTCCCAGATAACTTTAATTTCAGATAAACATGCCTAATTTCTTAGTATAATGATGTCTCATGCAACATTGGGGGCATGTGCTATTTGGGACATGACTATTAAAATGATTACTCACTGAGGGCCTCTGACCCACAAAAGCTGTGATTCAGCTCTGAGTGCATTGCCAGCAACAACCTGTCCAGGTCCTCGACCCACAGGATTTTTCTAGTTTTCCCCCTCTTATTCAATCATTAAAGCCAATCTTGAACTATAAAATAAACAAAACACTTTCTTCTCACCCTTAAAGTTAGACTGTCTTCTCAGGGTATTTGCATTTACTTCCTGTTCAAGGAAACAAACCTAAGCACGGCCATTAACCTTCTGAGACTCACTCACTCTTCTTGAGAACACATGAATCAATCGGACATGAGGGGATGAGAGAGGTAAGACTGGGTCAGACAGAAGAGCGGATGGTGAGGAAGGCAGAGAGAAGACTTTAGGCCCCAGGAGAGGAAATCCAGCTGAGGTGGGCATGACAACAAGATGAGGATTTCAAATATGCGGAATAGATCCTTTTAACTTGGGGAATTCTTTCAACTGGGACATGTAGGGGATTTTGACACACTTCTTATACATGGGCTTCATTCATTCAATTAATTCATGAGTATCTATCTCCTAGCAGAGGAGGATATAAGGCTATAAAGGTAAAGCCCTCAAGAGCATCCCAGATTAGAGGGACAGAAATAAGAATATTAAAGTACAAAGTGGTGGGACTTCCCTGATGGTCCAGGGACTAAGACTCTGAGCTCCCAAAGCAGGAGACCTGAGTTTGACCCCTGGTCAGGTAACTAGATCCCACAGGCTACAACTAAGACCCAGCACAGCCAAATAAATAAGTAAACAAATATCTTTTTAAAATACCAAGTGATGAGGGCAGCGATGAAGAGACAGAGTATTTTATGGGAGCTTAGAGGAATAATAAACCCAGCTGAGGCTGTGGGGTGGATAAAGGTATCAAGGATGACGTTCTAAAGGTGAATGCCTGACAGATGGTTAAAAGAGAGAAGGAATTTCCCAGACTGGAGTTGAAGAAAAGAGAGTGTTTTGGGCAGCAGGGACTGGAGAGCTAAGCCAGGACTCGAGATGGCCTGGTGTGCTGCTGGCCTGAAAAGCTGGAGCTTTGGAGACTGAATGGATTGGGCAGGAGACCGGAGGGAGCAGAGAGGGTGGGTGTGTGAGGGGCGGGTGGGGTCAGGAGCTCGCACTCTGCGACTCCAGCTCTGTACCCATCCCTGAGGAAAGGGTCACTTTTGATCTTCACACCTGACCTCTCCCTCTCAGACCGTCCGTCCCCCTCCCCCAGTCCCTCTGCTGTCCCATCCTCTCAAAGCCTGGTCTGCAGGGCTTTCCTTCTCCCACGGAAAGCCTCTCGTACACCAGAGGACTGAAAAGGCTCCCAGATCAGCCTTTCCCCAACCATCTAGTTCACATTAGGGAAGCATTAAGGGAGGAAAGGGTTCCTTGATTTTAAAAACTGGAGAAATGCTGAAAATTTTGATTCATCTCAGGAAGAGACAGTACATGTTACGTACCAATCAAGACCTGTTCACTGTTGTTTAACTCAGCACCTCACCATCTTATTTGACCAAGGAGCACATGCTGACATCTAATATAAGTGTGCTGTTGGACACAACTTGGGAAATGGTATTAGAGAATCAAAGGAATGAATCTCTAATAGCAGAACCGCAAACACCAGAACTAGGTTGTTTCTGAGCGAGGGGATCATTCCACCCCACCACTGGTATGCCACCATGCTTGGCCTGAAAGACCTGAGAAATAACCAGGTCCAGTGAGCATCCAAACTCAGCTGTGTTCTCATTTCTCTGCGCTTGAGCAGAGGTAGTTAACCCTCCTCCCTGTCATCATTCTCCACCGTCTCTACCCCAACCCTGCCATCACTCACAGCGTCTGGACTGGAAGACACACCAAGGGTTCTAATCCACGCTACACACACAGATAAATGAGTTCTCGTGCTGTTCATGCATGCTGTTGACCAAATAAAGACAGACCCCTTCCATTCCTGGCTATATGCTTAGATCACACAGCTGGCTTCTCTTGTGCTTGACCGAGGCCAGTGACTGGCCAAAGAATGTGACCAGAGGTGACATGGGCTTCTTCTGAACCAACATTTAATGGCCCTTGTGAGACTCTTCAGTCTCTTTCATTTTCTAGAGGACAGCAACCAGGATCAGTCAGCTTGGAGTGACTGATGAACAAGGCCGCTCTGCCAGCCCACAGCAGACATGGACTGATGGTTGAGAAGTAGCCTTGTGTTATGGGAGCCACCGAAACGTGGAAGCTGTCTGTGGCTGGAGCCTGCTGCACCTATTCTGACAGATAAATGCCTCTGTTATGAGGAGGCACGTTATGGGTCACGAAGAGAAAGGGAGCCATCAGCAGAGGCCGGCAGAGGAGCAGCAGAAAGGCTCAAAGGGAAGGGAAGGAAATTCAGTTGAGGAGGAAATTCAGTTATGCTCTGAGTCAGGGCACAGAGTCCCTGGGGCCACCACAGGGATGTGGGATTTATTCTTACTCAGGCAGAAAGCCATGAGAAGGGTTTAAAAAGAAGGGTGACAAGATCTGGTTTGTGATATTAAAAGAACGATTGTGCTAGCTGCTTTGCTGAGTGCAGACTGAGGAACTCTTGGGCTCCAAAGTCACTGCAGATGGTGACTGCAGCTGTGAAATTAAAAGACACTTGCTGCTTGGAAGAAAAGCTATGACAAAACTAGACAGTATAATAAAAAGCAGAGACGTTATTTTGCCGACAAAGATCCGTCCAGACAAAAGCTACGGTTTTTCCAGTAGTCATGTATGGATGTGAGAGTTGGACCATAAAGAAAGCTGAGAGCCAAAGAATTGATGCTTTTGGACTGTGATGTTGGAGAAGACTCTTGAGAGTCCCTTGGACTGCAAGGAGATCCAACCAGTCCATCCTAAAGGAGATCAGTTCTGGGTATTCACTGTAAGGAATAAGCTCCAATACTTTGGCCACCTGATGCAAAGAACTGACTCATTTGAAAAGACTCTGATGCTGGGAAAGATGGAAGGCAGGAGGAGAAGGGGAGGGGACAGCAGAGGATGAGATGGTTGGATGGCATCAATGACTCGATGGACATGAGTTTGAGTAAACTCTGGGAGTTGGTGATGGACAGGGAGGCCTGGCGTGCTGCAGTCCATGGGGTCACAAAGAGTCAGACATGAGTGAGCGGCTGGACTGAACTGAACTGAGACTGTGGAAGCCAGGAGACAAGCCAGGCTGATGCAGGAATCGAGGTGAGAAACGATGGTGACTTGGGCGAGGGTTGGTGATTGCGGTACCGATGGGACTTGCTCAAGCCTGGGCAAGTGGGGAGAACGCGAGAGCAGGAGGAGAGAGGGTGTGAACAGGATGGCTTCCGGTCTGAGTCCAAAGCAGAGGCATCACTAAGAGGGCCGAGCTGTCCACAGCTTGTGTGGGGTCAGGTCGGAGTCTCGGGCTGGACTTTTTCTGCTCAGAAGGTCACCCAATAAGAAGAAGGATGCTGGTCCTCACTCCGGGGAGGCAGGAGCCAGAGCCGGGGCAGGGCTCCGAGGGCGCCTGCCAGGCCCCGAGGTCTGGAATGCCATTAAACGTGTGCGTGCCAGGCCGGCTGGCTCACGTTCAGGATGAATCTGCCCCTGCTCTCTCTGACAATGTTTGGCATGAAATAAAAAGTATGGCTTTCAAATGATACGACAAGGAAGATTCTTGAGCAAATATGGCCAAAGGCTCTGGGCAGCATGTTCTCAGAGGCTGGGATTCCACCTGCCTCCAGCCTTCTTTTTTCCGTCTGATCCTCCCCAACCCTGCCCTGAAGTTCAGCCAGCCAGTCTCATTGGCCTCCTCACCTGCTGCCCAGCCCTGCCCTCTCCAACTCTGCTCACTGCTGCCAAATACATCTTAATCACCTAGCTCCTCTACTCAGAATCCTGCTCTGCCTTCCTGCTGCCAGTCAAACCCTCAGACTGCCAATCAAAAGCTTTTCAATTTGTTTTAAACTAATCTTTTCTCTAGGTTTTTTTTTTTTTTTTTGGTCCCCTGAATCTTCCTTTTAAGGCTAACTTTTACCCTTTGGTCACTATGGATGACCCATAGAACCTCAAAATCTCAAAATACACATGGAGATGTTTACACTTTCCACAGTTGGACCTCGCCCAAGCCTTTCCCTCTGCCAGGAATAATAAGGTCCCTCATCTCCTCAATGCTCCAATTTCCCCTCAGCTGGTATTCATCACTCGCTTCACTGTAGTCCAGCAGCCAAGCTCTTCATGGGTGGATCAGGCTGATCACATGGGCCCTTTTCGTGTGGATATTAGTGCACTGATCTTGGGTTTTGTGCTAGGTTGAGGGCTCCTAGAGTGCAAGGCTCACATCTGGCTTGTCTTTGAATCCTGCAGAGCCCCAAGCATCTGTCCTCTTGGGTAGTGGATTCTTAAAAAGTATCTATTTGTCAGGGCTTTGAGTTACAAGTAGAAGAAACTCAACTCAAGCTGTCTTGTACAATGAAAGGGAATGGATAGGCTCATGAAACTGAAAAGTCCTGGGATGGACCTCGCTTCAGGAAAATCTAGATCCAGGTGATTAACTAGCACTGTCTCTCACTCTGTCGGCTGTATTCTCAAGTCTGTTTTCCCTACACACAGTGGCAAAAATGTCCAGTGAAGCTTCAGGCTTCCACCCCACTCTCTTAAATACCCAGTAATAATGCCACCAAGCATTTCAGAAGAGATTCTGATTAGTCAACTAGAACCAGATGCGAATTTCTCAGTCATTTACTATGGCCAGTATGTGCATGTGTGCTAAGCTGCTTCAGTTGTGTTCAACTCTTTGCAACCCTGTGGACTGTAGCCTGCCAGGCTTCTCTGTCCATGGGATTCTCCAGGCAAGAACATTGGGAGAACATTGCCATGCCCCCCTCCAGGGGAATCTTCCTGACCCAGGGATGAATCCGAGTCTCTTAAGTCTCCTGCAGCGGCAGGCAGGTTCTTTACCACTGAACGCCTACTATGGCGAAAGGGATGGCTAATTCTGTCCGGGCCTGGGGCATATGCACACCTCCGAGGCCCCCGGGTGGGCCAACTCCACGAAACCACATAGACTAAGAATACAGGAGGGGAGACTCTGCAAAAAGCAAGTTGGATGCTATGACCTAAAGAAAGGGATGAGAGACACTGAGCAGGCACAAGCAGCAGATGTCCATGACAGCGGCATTTTCTGTGATGGCACATTCCAGGAAAACAATTTGGCATCTCATTTTTCACATTGATTTAGACAACCATCTGCTCAAAAAAATTAATAGTCCTATCTTGGCTTACTCATTTGGGCAAAACAGCCAGTTCACATAATAATTCAAACAGAACAGCAGGAAGTAGGGGACACCAGTTAGGGCATAACTGGGAGAAATATGAAGACTGGCAATCGATTTATTTTACAAAAAAAATTGAAAGAAATATTAGATGGATGGATGCATGCATGCAAGACTGCTTTATTTATTTGATTGTGCCACCCTGTTATAATGGACCTCTTTAGAAAGACAATTCAAAGAAAGTCTAATTAATAGAAAACCCTACTGGAATGATTTAAACAGGGACTTATCTCACACAACTGAGTATTTATGAATATACACACAGTGGGTGCCACAGTGATAGATTTTGAAGGCAGATCCACCAGAAATTTGTCCAGTACTTATTCTTCCATAAGTGATTTGGATGTTAAAATCAGTGGGTATATATTTGAGGAGAAAATGGTATTTGCATAATTTCAAAATATCTCTCCCCAGATAGTTATTAATTGTAAAGGAGGAAATGGTAACTTTATAGTAGAGAAACTCAGCGGAAGCCACCTTAACCAGGGAGGAAGGCTAAGATCATCGGCAATAAGATATATTAATATCAAGTCCCTGATAGAAGGATGCACTAAGAAGGGTGCAAAATCACTCGTATGTAATTTTTACCAAAAATGCAAAACCTCAGTCTAGCCTTGAGAAAGTATCAACCTCAAACTAACGGATATTCTACAACATAGCTGACCAGCACTATTCAAAAGCGTCAAGCATGGGAGGGAGGAACAAGAAAAGAGAAGATTTATTCCCAGGTTGGAAGAGACTAAGGAGACATGACTACTAAAACAGGGTGAGACCACGGATTGGATCCTGGAATAGGAAAAGAACATTATGTAGGAAAACTTAAGAAATCTCCCGTAGTAAGATCTGTAGTTTCATTAATAGTATTGTACCAAGGTTGATTTCCTGGTTTTGCTCACGGTATGTGGTTATGAAAGACGTTAGCGTTAGCAGAAGCTGAGGAGCTCTCCTCTTTTTATTTTGACAAGTTTTCTATCTAAAATTATTAAAGTGAAAAAGAGAATCATCCAGCTGTTTCTTTGTAAGCAAATAAAACTATCGACACTTCAATGCAAAGGTCCCTAGGATTTTGTGCCCACATCATAGGTATAGACAAATGATCTGAGTTTGGATAAGGGAAAGAGCAGTGTGGCCTTGATACTTTTGATGCGTCTAGGAAGGGCTTCAAACAAATCATGTAGCTACAATTATATCTTGAAAGCATGACCCAAGGGGTAAAAGGATTTCCATAGGTGACCCCCAAAAAAGCTTAGATACGTAAGTGTGAATGAGCAAATATGGTATGTTCTGAAGGCTGCCCAACTCATGTCCAGGCAAAGAAAGGGACAGTGGGTTCTCACATGGTGTAGCATCCGGAATGTCAGGCTTGATATGGAAGTGGGGTGGATATGGGATTGATTGTGGGACATGGACAATTGAGGAAATAAAGGCAGCATCTCAAGAGAAATCACTTATGGAAGAATAAGTAGTGGACAAATTTCTGTGGGCAAAAATAAGAATGATGTCTAAAAGAAAGGCCATAAGCACACACATTAAGAGAGAGTGTTTTAAGGGCACCAGATGATTTGGATCAGGATATCCTGGAGTGAATATTTATTTGGAGGAGCAATCAGTGATATGGTGTAAACTAAGAAGCTGTGCATCTCTCAGTCTATGTCAACCAAACTCCTCCAACTCCAGTGTACAAACAAAACACCCAGGGACTTTGTTAAAATGCAGATTCTGATTCAGCAGGTCTGGGATAGTTTAACAAGTTCCCAGGTGATGCCGCTGATGCTGGTCCTCAAACCATGCCTTGAGTAGCAACAACGTAGACCATGGCAGATGTTTACAGTGGAGAGACACAGGGAAGACCGTAGTTTAAGAATATTGATCTGGGAATACTTTCAACAAACCTGGGCCAGTTCTGACTACTTTCCTGGCCTTGGTGGAAGGGTAAATAGTCACAGGCAGAGTTAATGCTGAAAGCTGAAATTTTTGTATGAAAAGCACTATCAGGCAAGTAACACTGGCTTAAAGAGCAGATAGTTATCCTGCAAGGCGGAATTAGAAAACCCAGAAGTGAAGCTACAGGGCATCTGTAATGCCAGCTGTTACAGCCAGTCCACTAAGCACGGTGCTAAAATGCAGTCAGATGGCCCACAGCCTCCCAGGAGCAGCAGAGGCCCTGCCGAGTAAAGGTGCCCAGTGACAACCTCCCTGCCCCAGGGCTGGTGGCCTGGCCTGTTTGCATGGTAAGGTCCGAGCATTTTCTTGATCCTTTTCTCCTTCATCACACACCAGATCTCCTTCATATTCTTTCATCTCCTCTCAGATCAAACCTACCATTATCCTTCTTGCAGCCTTCCAAGTTTCCCGCCAAAATGCAACCACCATGCAAAAATGCAGAAGCTAAAAGGAAAGAAAAGAGATGACTTTTGACCTCTCCTAGAGACTTATTCCAACGCTTTGCGACCCCACGGACTGCAGCATGCCAGGCCTCCCTGTCCATCACCAACTCCTGGAGTTTACTCAAATTCGTGTCCATTGAGTCGGTGATGCCTTCCAACCATCTCATCCTCTGTCTCAAAGAGCTGTATTCAACTGAGCAACTGAACCGAACTGAGAGACTTATTCATTCCTCAAGTCCTTCTTCCTGTCTGCACCAGGCAACAAATTAGGAATGTCATCTGTAACCATTAATTGGGAAGGCATTTTCATTTTCTAAGGGTATTTGGAAAGCAGTGAAAAGTAAAAGTGTTAGTTACTCAGTAATGTCTGATTCTTTGCGAACTCATGGACCATAGCCGGCCAGGCTCCCCTGTCCGTGGAATTCTCCAGGCAAGAATACTGGAATGAGTAGCCATTCCCTTCCCCAGGGAATCTTCCTGACTGAGGGATTGAACCCAGGTCTCCTGCATTACAGGAGGATTCTTTACTGTCTGAACCACCAAGGAAGCCCTCTTCCCTAGATGATGAGATGCTCTTCAATCAAATGAGCAGAGACTGAGTGCCTCCTGTCTGAACTGTGGGGCAATCAAGACATCTGCCCTCAAGATGCCCCTCATCTACTGAGAAAGAACAAGTTGAAACTGAGGCAAGTGCCAAAGGTTGCAGGATCACAAGGGAGGTGATGTCCATGGACTCGAGGAACTGGAGACCCAGGAGATACACCCTGAGCCAGGGCACCTGCAGTGCCACTCAGAGCCCCACCTTCTGCCGGACAAGACACCATGGCATCCGCCACTTCAACGGCACTGGCAGTGCTTGCCTGCTATGAGTGGCAGGCGTCCGCTACTGAATCTCAGTCTGATTTCAGCCTCACCTGCCACACTGTCCTATATATTCCCTGCAGATGGAGTCTTCTCTACACTGCCTTAGCCACAATCCTCCCACACCCCTTTGCTCCTCGTCTCCCTATGCATTCACCGCCCTGGTTTTTGCAGGCCCTTCCCAGAGGATGATGCCCACACCTCTTGATGGTGTCCACAGCACCTTGCCCACTGGCCTCCCTCCTTGCTACCCTCTGACCAGTGTTGACAAGAACCCCTTTTTCTGCCCACCCACCATGTTCCCCGATATTTGCATGATTGTGCTCTCATGCTCCCTGTTGTTTGGGGCTTCCCTCCTTTTCCATCCAAATCCTAGTATTTCAGATCTGTGTTCACAGATGTCACTTTGGAACAAACTGTTGGAATTCTGTTTCCTACAAGGCCCAACTCATCCCTTAGCAAACTGACAGATCATGTTTTTAAGATTCAGTCAAGTTGTAGCCTGTATCAGACCTTCCTTTTTCATGACTGAGTAATATTCCTTTGTATTATATACACAATTTGTTTATCCATTCATCTGTCAATGGACATTTGGATTGTTTCTAGGGTTTGGATATTACAAATAATTCTGTTATAAATATTTGTGTACAAGTTTCTATGTGTATATGTGTTTTCATTTCTCTTGGGTGCATACCTAGGCATGAAACTGCTTGGTCATGTGATGACTTTATGTTAAACTCTGTGAGAAAACACCAAACTGTTTTCCATGGCAGCTGCCTCATTCTTCTCTTCCTTGTTACCAGCATCACTATCGTCATCATAGCAGCTAATATTCAGTGGACACACAATGGGCCAGGTTATGTTTAAAACATCATGTTGAAATCGAAAGAAACCAGGATATGTCACCCCAAAATATGCCTCTTTGGCATCTTGAGCTAAAGGCAATTAAGAGGCAACAAACTCAGGACTTCCCTGTCAGTCCAGTAGTTAAGACTCGGTGCTCCTGCTGCAGGGTCACAGGTTCAATCCCTGGTCAGGGAATAAGATCCCGGCATGCCCACATGGAGTAGCCTTTAGAAAAAAGCAACAAAGTCAGAAAAAGTGCCCCTTTCATGATGTAAATTCTCCTTTTTCTGAAGACAGAGTCTTATCAGACCAGAGATGGTCCGGGAGGGATCTGCAAACAAACCTCACTCCATTAGTTTCCTCCCTTTATTTACCTTCCCACAGTTTGGCGCCCTTGGAAGCCTACAGCTGCTTTCCTTTGTCCCATCACGTCTCTCCAAATTTTCTGTTCTTTGTTTAAGATGCTAGATAAGCTGAAATTCTAAGCCACCACTTTGAGTTATTATATTTTTATACAGGATTCTCCCGTATGATGTGTGCTGCACATATTAGTAAGCTGTTTTTCTCCTGTTAATTTTTTTATTGAAGGGTCCCAAGTGAACATTTAAGATGGGTCGAGGTATAATTCTTCCTTCCCTGCAGTGCCTTCATTTCACAGACGAGGAAACTGAGGCCCAGGACTGGCCCGAGGTCACAGAGGTCAGATGAAGTACAGCCGGCCTTGGAATTCTGTGAGCTCATGAAAGGCCTGTGTACACACGGCAGCTGGGGCTCAGAAAAGAGAGTTCGATGTGGCTCTGTTAAGGAAGGGGCCCTAAGCTAAGGACTGAAAGATGAGTGTTCCTGCCTGCAGATGTGGGGGAAAGACGTGCAGACTCAGGGGAGCAGCAGAGAGAACTGAGTGAGCAAATGCACTAAGCTTGAACAGCACGTGCTTCGTGTAGACAGATTATATGGTGCAGGGTGATGGTTACTTTCACCACCATGTCCCTTCACCTGCACAGTACCTGGCACCAAGCAGGTGTAATAAACATGGGCTGAGTGAAGAAGTTAGGGAAGTGAAGAAAAGAGAAAGCTGGAGAGATGGACAGGGTGCAGGGCCAGGGAAACTTCACCTGCCTCGGTGAGGAGTTTGGACTTCATCTTGCAGGTGACCCAAAGCCTTGAGGGTCGCATCAAAATTACATTTGCGCTGCAGAAAGATTCCTGCAGCAACAGTGTGGAACGTGGCTTGGAGGAATACTTAGAGAAGCCAGGGAGACCAGTTTGGAGGCAACAGCCTAGGAGCAAGACGTAGCTGAAGGTCTGAACCAAGACAGTCATAGCTGGGGTGGGAAGGAGGGGGGAGACCAGCGTGATGAGCAGAAAGAAGACGTAATGTGGCAACAGGTTAGACATGAGGGCAGAGGGAGAAGCTGGGGGTGTGGCTCTTCCCAGGCTTATGTTTGGATGATGGGATCGATGGAGCCACCGGGGTCACGGCAGGTACCTTTGCTTGGTGGCCAGTTCTCCACGTTGGCTGTGGTGCCCTTAGGCTGCCTGTGGGACGTGAAGGTGAAGATGGATGGTAGAGCCTGAGGATGAAGAGCTAGGGGTCACTGGCACCCACGTGATCACTGATGGCCTGGAGGCGCAGATGAGAGTCCGGGGTTGTGGGCAAAAGCAGAAGAACAGGGACCTGGAGCCAGATACAGTGATGGCGCTGGGAATCATGTTGCCCACCATCACAACTGTCTCCCCAACCCACGGGACACTTACTACTAGCTTCCTTATGCTCGACAATTTAACCAAACTAAGCTAGACAGTATAGTCCAAGAGCACCTTCCTTTGCCACCCACACACACAGTAACATCCTCACTTGCTTTCTTTTCCTTAACCATAGAAGATATTTCCAGGCATATGTATGTACATGCCTCAATTTCCTTGCCATGCTGAATACCTCATTTATGAACTTGAATTCATCACTTTCAATCTTTGAAAAATATATGACTATATGACTCTGTGAAGGAGAGAAGGCTTTGTCTTCTCTTTAGAAAAAGAAGCTGTGCCCTTCAAAATGAGGCTTGGTGGCAATGGTGGCACAGGAGACTTGGCTTGGGGACTCGGTGCCCTGGGGCCCTGGTAGGGGGCAGGCTCAGATGTTCTCTGCCCCCTCATTAGACAAGGAGTCCCACACGGAGACAATGAGCTCGCTATGCCAGTGTAGGATTCCAGACCTTTGCCACAGTGATTTCGCGTTGGAAATTATTCCAGCTTCTGCTTTCATCTCAGTCTTGGGGACGTAGGGAGGATGGGTCTGCCCTTGGACTTGTCCTTGATCTGTGGACAAGTGACAGCCTGGGGGCTGAAGCGCAGCCCAGGGACATGGTAAATTCCCAGGGCCGTCATTTCTCCAGAAGCAGACCACCTCCCCAGGAATGACCTGATCTCTTTTTTTTAAAAAAACTGGATCTCTACTTTGATCACCTGCCACCTCTTTCCACAACCCCGCCTCCTTGCTCCTGAGTCTGCCATGAAATTTTAATTTAAATGTCGATAAATTAAATTCTCAGTTTATATTTTGTAGTTTCACCATTAGGGATGATGTTTTAACTTCTAGACTGTGAAGAAAAGTATTCATAAATCGGCAGTGTTCACAGCTTGCTCGAGTAGATTTCCTTAAAGCGTGATTTCTGGATGCATTTTGTGAAGCTGCAGCTTAGGAAAACAAAAGCTCACAAATGGCTTTAAGAATGGAACCATTTTCAGATTGGCAGTCAGATGAATTTATAAACGTTTTCTCCCATTCCTTTTTTTAACTTCCCCACTTCAAATGCAGAGATAGGAAACATAATTTGTGCAGAAATGTGTTGATTCTTCTGGGGAGAAGGGGGCAGCTAGGACAATGTCTATCCCCAACAAGTTAGTCCCCCAACTCCACCCCCACTCACCACAAGCAAGGCACTGAAGCAGAAGTCAGGACACGTGGGGACTGATGAAATCAGGAGGCAGCCAAAGAGACTGCAGCTGAAATACGGTCTGCGTCAGCTGTAAACCTCCCCTCTCAACCACACCTCAGGGTTCATGGTGCCCTCCTGAGAACTCCTTACACATCTTTGACCCAAAGGCTGACCTTTTCTGACATTTTTTTCTCAACTCTGTTGCTGCAGGCTGCCAGGGTGTTAGGATAAATAGTGCTTAAGCGTGCCTTCTGTTTACTCTGTGTCTTATAAGCACTATCTCATTTAACCCTGAACAATGCTAGAGAGAGGCAACAAGTACCTATATTTTACAGCTTGACACCTAAGGCTCAGAGAGGCTCCTGATGAGCTGGTTAGGGTCCCCAGCTGTGAGTAGCAGAGCGAGGGCTTAGCCTTGACTTCTTAACACCTACACCACCGCCCCCCCACCCCATCACCTCCTCTGACTTTATCCTGTGTCACCTGACAGAGGGAAGCCTGGGTCACAGACATCACAGCCACTAAGTGAGCAAGGAAGAGAATGAAACAGAACTTTTCTCTGCTCCCATCTGAGACTCTCTGGCTGATGCATCTTACCAGAAATGGAGTTGCCCATTTGTTTGAGTACTTCCCAGGTGGTGCTAGTGGTAAAGAATCTGCCTGCCAATGCAGCAGATGCAAGAGACGCAGGTTCAATCCCTGGGTCAGGAAGATTCCCTGGAGGAGGGCATGGCAACCTATTTCAGTATTCTTGCCTGGAAAATTCTGTTGACAGAGGAGCCTGGTGGGCTGCAGTCCATGGGGTTGCAGAGTCAGACACAACTGAGTGCCTAAGCACACACACAAGTATTTATTTGTAAGAGAAACAGAGCAATGTAGTGGAGAAAACATGCACGCTAGAACCTGAAGCTCGGGACGCAGGCTTTTGCACTTGTAAGTTGGGTTGACCTTGGATGTGGGCATAAGTCACCAGACACCCTGTCCTTATTTCCTCGTCTGTATAATAAGGATGAACGATTGCCCTTCCTTCTTCTCAAGGCTGGTATAAAGATCAATAGAGCAACAGAAAGGAAACTTAGAAAATGTTTTACAAACTGTGTATAAATATGTTTTCTATGTGTGTGTTAATGCCTGAGAAAAGAATATTTTAGGGTTGAATTGAATCCATTCCTTAGCTCTGCTCTTGAGCATAACTTTCAGTTTCTCTTGGCCTCAGTTTCCCTGTCTTTAAAATGTGGCCAAGGGGTTCGCTTAACCCTAAATGTCTTCTAGCTGTAACATTCAGTGGCCTAGTGATTCTTTTCTGATTCCTAGCATGCTTTCAGCCCTCAGTGGCCAGGAAAACCTAGACATGGGGTTCCTTCACACAGAGCCTTCTATCCTCAGCCAAGAGGAGGCTGGAGATTAACTAGCAAAGGATAGTGACTCAAGGATATTCAACCGCAAAAAATGGCAGGATTGAGTGCTGAGAGGAATAACAAGTTTCATCCCTCTGCAATGTTTTATGAGTGAACATTATGTGCCGCTTAGTGTACTAGAAATCAAACTGGGTTTTAGCAACAGTCCAGAGAGGAAGATAAGCTTTAAACAAATGCTTTCCAGGTAATTATTTAACTGGAGTTTTGACATATGCTGGAAAGTAGAGCATAGCTGTTTATCAGGAGATTATAATAACGGTGGAGGTGGCGGGGGACATCTCAAGAGGATTTCCTGAGGAAGCAGCATTTCAAACTGATTCTCAAAGGAGCATCTGGAGTTGGCAAGGCAGGGAAGTGATGGCGAATGGGTAGAGAATGTGCTAAGCAGAAGGAACAACCAGTGCAGAGAGCTTTCAAAGAAAGGAGTTCCTGAGGTGTTTGAGTGGCTGAAAATAAGCTGATTTGGCTGGAATGCTGATGCGGTGGCGGGAGTAGGGGAGACGCGTGGCATGACCTGGGCTTTACGATACAGACAAGGACAGACCATGCATTACCTTACAAGTCAAGATGAGGAACTGGGGCTTCAGCCGCAGAGAATGGCTTAGTTCAAACCACTGGAAGGTTTGCAGCTGGAGGCTGTGTTCCAGGCGACTGGCCCACAGGATGATTGTGGAAGCAGCCTGTCGATTAGAAGAACATGAGAGAGGGTGCAGTGAAACCAGGCAAGAGGCTATTGCAGTGATCTACGGCAAGAGCAGATGGTGGCTGGGCCTGATGGTGACAGAGAACCATGGAAAGAGTTGAGAGAGATTAAAACTTCAGGGGTGGAGCATGCAGGATGCAGTCATCAATTGGGTATGATAGGGGAAAGCAAGTAATATATACACCATATGTTATAACCCATAGAAGTTCCTAGTATCCTGAACCCTAATTAGCAGATGAACAAAGGAAGTCTCTAAGAGGCTTGTCCAGATTAAAGAGCTAAAGAGTGGGGTCCCAGAACTTCAACTCCTAAGTCATAATTATTTCAGGTATGTAAAGGCTCTTCATCCCAAGGGCTATCATTACTTCATGAAAAACTCAGTGAAGGTCTGATTTCATGTGTGCTGAATTCTAACCACACTCTGGTGAAGGCCACATGATGAGAAGGGACCCGAGTGAGTGAGTGACATCATGACCCAAATAGAGTCGCAATTCAAACGCGTGCGTGGCCTCCTTACACCACCACCTAATTATAGCTCCTAAGGAAGCGCTGGACAATAATACACTGTGCCAAAGCCAATGGATGGTTGTCAGTGGGCCAGACGGCCCTTTTCATCTGAGCTGATATTCGGAAGATAAGGTGTAACCAGCTCAATGAGGTTTTTGTGGTGGGGCTTCTGGATGATCAGGTCATAAATCTTTCAGGTCCAAGAGAAAGGCCTGTCCAGCTTGCGAGTTGAACAGGTTCTTCCCAAGTCCGGAACTAGCACAACTGAAGGAATGCTGCCTAGAGCCGTCTCTCCTCACGTCCCAGACAAAAGAAACAATAGAGGTCACACAGATCTCGTAAATACATGTGCATCTGACTCGGAGCAAGTCACTCACTACCACAGCCACTCTAAAGCACTGGCCCGGCATGGCCAAGACAAACATTGATTTCTTTCCAAATGTTCTGGTTTTAACAACTGTGGTTAGGTAACTTCCCCTAAGTCGCATAACTATAAGCGGCAGAGTCTGGAAAGAGTCCCTCCAAGCACAGGGCCATCGTGCCTTGGGACCAGTCTGAGCCCCGGAGCCTCAGATGCACAGTAAGGATGATCCCCACCTTCCAGAGCCCCTGTGAGGGTTCATACCAGCAAGGTGTACCCCCTAGGCTCACTGTGAGGATTCAACAAACGAGTTCAGCTAATCCAATAGGGTGGGAACGGAGTACACAAGAAATTCAAACTGGAATCGCAGTGAATGTAGAGTGTACAAATAGGACACCGATTTGGCCAGAATGTCTGAGATGAACATTGGAGGGTTGTGCATAAATCTGAGTGATTATCCAACATCAAGTGACAACCAGTTTCCCAGCTCATAAACCATATGAGTGAAATCTCACTGACCCCACCTGCTTCCTCGGTGGGACTCGTACTCCTGATTCCCAGGCACCACAAGGCCTTCACTGCCCTTTGATTCCGTGAAAGCAGGATCATGGTGTCAAATGTGCACAAGAATGTCAGTACTCTTTCCCATCTAGCCTGGATTTTGCCTGCCTTTGATTGGCAAATATATATTCCACTTACGGAATTAATCTGCGCAGATTCGGCGCCAGATGCTGGCTCTACAAACAAGGGAAGGTCTGGTCACTGGCATCGCAGGATCCATATCCCATGGGAGAGAGAGGTCTGTAAGCCCTGGTTAGGACACAGGGAGCAGGAGGTATGAAAGCAGGAGAGTCCAGCTGCAGAGGGAGAAGACACAGAAGCCACTGCCTCTGCTCCAGAGGAAGGGAATTCGAGAAGTTTCGAGAAGTGTCTGCCTCCCTCTCCGTTCCACCACTTCAGGAAAGCCTGGACAGGATGACCAAGAAGTTAGCCCGTTAGCCAGTGCACTGAGAAGTGGGTTTATCTGGGTGGTCATGAGGAGGAAGAGCTGTGGAAATGGGCACCAGGCAAACCCCACCGTAATTTAGCCCCGTGAACTCCATCTGGGGGAGACGGGGAGACGCAGGGGAGAGGCGAAGCTGCCCTCCGCAGGCTGACACAGGCAGCCGGGGCCTGGCCTCTTCTGCTCACTCGCCCCTCTCCCAGTGTATCAGTTTCTTACACTCTGTCCTTAGTTCCTACCACCCAGAAAGTTTTCTCCAAATGAGCGGACCAGCCATCAGCTCCCCTCCCTTGTGTAACCAGATCTCTTACCCCAAAGATATGCTCAGACTCCTTGGCCTCGCTCAGCCCTCCGGCTTCCAGGGCGGCCAGAGCAGCCAGCCAGCCGGCCCAGTGCCCCACCGGCTTCTAATTAAATCAGAACACGTGCTTCTCTAGACACAGAACAATCTCTTGGAGGAGAAACAACAGGTTCTTCTAAGGTTGGCCTTCCAGTCTCACTTAGATGGCTGTTTATGAAGGAAAGGAAAACAGGCAGGCTTAAAAGGAACAAATAGATATTTTATTGTTTTCTTTTCAAGCTGTACTGCCATCTGATGCTGACTATAAAGAACTTAAACATGTCTCTGGAATGGCATTCAATACTTGAACAAAAAATCACATTATTTTAATGTGTTGGAGCCACAAAACTTAAAAATAAATTTCCTGTTTCCTTTCAGTTAAAAATTTACCTAATCCTCTCCAGAGTGATCAGGGTTAGTGCTGTGCTATGGAAATGTACACACGTCTGAAAATAAAAGAGCTTTTCCAATTAAAAGTTAAAATCGACCCAAACACCTAAAAAGCCATGTTTGATAGAACACATCCCTGCTCCACAGGCAGGGTTGCATGGTCCAGCCCAGAGGCTGCAGACCGCATCGCCTAAAGGCAGGGCTGATAATCAAAGCAGTTAACAGCTATCAGGGCTCTGGGCAAGGACTTGTCAGCAAATGGATGTGAGACCTTGTGATGGAGTCAGGGAGATGCAGGTCCCTAAAGCCAGATGGAACCTCTTTATAGTCAGAATGTAGGGAAGTGGGCTTGAGCGTGCTCTGGGGGGATGTCTCCTCTGCAGGAAAGGGGACACTGAGGGTGCTCAGGAAAGTATTTACCCAGAGAACAGGAAGCTTTCACCAATTTAGCAATTGGTTCAGGTGGACCAGTACATACCCACTAAATATTAAAAATCTGTATTTTGGGCAGCTGCCACAGAACATGCCACCTCCTCCTGCTCCTCCTCCTCCTTCTACGGCCTCCAGCACAGTTGCTGTGACTCCCATCCCCTCTTGTCCTCATTCCTCTCCCAGTTCCTGCTCCTCCTCCCATCCCCAGTGCTGAAGGGAAGAACCCTTGGCAATGGCTCCCCTCCACTCAGGCCATGAAGAGGCTGGAACAGTGTAGTACTCCAGCCCCTCTGAGCTCATTTTGAATCTCAGTTTTTTCTTCAACAAATTTGATATCCCCACCAGCTTTGGGTCATCTTCAGACATGGTTTCAAGCCCTGAGCCTTTGGAGTGGGAGCACTGACTCCAACACCTTAGACTACCAGAGAATTAACCCTAGGGATTATCAGATAGTGAGAACTCACACAAAGGAAACCACTTGAATACAAGACCCAGCATCACCCAACCACCAGTAACATCCTGTGCAGAACACCTCATCTACACAACAAACAAAACAAAAACATAAACCAAATCACCAGCAGACAGGATTACCCCCTCACTCAGCCTTACCCATCAGAGAAAAAGCAAAACAAACAAACAAACAAAAACTCAACATAAATCTCACCCTATACAAAGCTTACACAAACCACAGGACCAACCACAGGAGGGCAGAAACCAAAAGGAAGAAAGAATTCAACCCTGTATCCCATACAGGATCAACCAAAGGAGAAACACACAAAGACACATACTAATCAAACTAACAAAGTCTAAACACAAAGAAAGAATATTAAAAGCAGGAAGGGAGAAGCAACAAGTAACATACGAGGGAAACCCCATACACTTAACAGCTGATCTTTCAGCAGAAATTCTAAAGGCCGAAAGGGAATGGCAGGATATATTTAAAGTACTGAAAGGGAAAAATCTACATCCAAGATTATAGTACCTGGCAAGGATCTCATTCAAAACTGGGAACTCATCTACACCCATGGTGGATTCATGTTGATGTATGGCAAAACCAATATGGTAATGTAATGTAAAATAAAGTAAAATTTAAAAAAGTTAATGGAGAAATAAAAAGATTTTCAGATAAGCAAAAGTTAAGAGAATTCAGTACCACCAAACCAGCTTTACAACAAATGTTAAACAGACTTATATAGTCAAGAAATACTACAGAAGAAAAAAGAGCTACAAAATCAACCCCAAATCATTAAGAAAATGGCAATAGGAAGGAACATATATAACAATAATTACTTCAAATATAAATGGATTAAATGCTCCAACCAAAAGACACAGACTGGCTGAATGGATACCAAAAAAGACCCAAATATATGCTGTCTATAAGAAACCCACTTCAGATCTAAAGATACATA
Organism: Madoqua kirkii; assembly: GCA_006408675.1. NCBI lineage: Eukaryota > Metazoa > Chordata > Mammalia > Artiodactyla > Bovidae > Madoqua > Madoqua kirkii. The sequence goes on from SJYC01150440.1 coordinate 39,705, forward strand.
TAGACTGAAAGTGAGAGGATGGAAAAATATATTCCCTGCAAATGGGAAGCAAAAGAAAGCTGGAGTAGCAATCCTCATATCAGACAAAATAGACCTTAAAATAAACAAGATTACAAGAGATAAGGAAGGACACTACATAATGATCAAGGGATCAATCCAAGAGGAAACAATTGTAAATATCTATGCACCCAACATAGTAGCATCTCAATACATAAGACAAACACTAACGGACATAAAAGGAGAAATTGCCATTAACACAATAATAGTAGGAGACTTTAACACCCCCCACACACCAATGGACAGATCATCAAAACAGAAAATTAATAAGGAAACACAAGTCTTAAATGACACATTAGATGAGATGGATCTCATTGATATCTTCAGGACATTCCATCCAAATGCAGAAGAATACACCTTCTTCTCAAATGCACATGGAACATTCTCTAGGATAGAACACATCTTGGATCACAAATCAAACCTCAGTAAATTTAAGAAAATTTAAATCTTATCAAGCATCTTCTCCAACCACAACACTATGAGACTAGATTTCAATTACAAGAAAACACTGTAAGAAACATAAACACATGGGTACTATACATGTTTCTAAATAACCAACAAGTTGCTGAAGAAATCAAAAGGGAAATCAAAAAACTTCTAGAAATAAATGACAATGAAAACACCACAACTCAAAACCTATGGGATGGAGCAAAAGCTGTTCTAACAGCAAAGCTTATAGCAATACAGTCCTACCTCAGGAAACAAGAAAAACATTGACTAGACAACCTAACTTTAAACCTAAAACAACTGGAAAAAGAAGAACAAAAAATAAAAATTAATAGAAGGAAAGAAATCATAAAGATCTGAGCAGAAACAAATGAAAAAGAAATGAAAGAAACAATAGTGAAGATTAATAAACCTAAAAGCTGTTTCTTTGAGAAGATAAAATTGGCAAGCCTCTAGCCAGACTCATCAAGATGAAAAGAGAGAAGAATCAAATCAACAAAATTAGAAATGAAAAAGAAGGGGTTACAACAGACAATGCAGAAATACAAAGGATTGTAAGAGACTTAGGAACAACTATATGGCAATAAAATGGATAATCTGGAAGAAAAGGACAGATTCTTAGAAAAGTTCAACCTTCCAAGACTGAACCAGGAAGAAATAGAAATTATGAACAACCCAATTAGAAGCACTGAAATTGGGGCTGTGGTAAAAAAAAAAAAAAAAATCTACCCCAAAACAAAAGCCCAGGATCAGATGGCTTCAGAGGAGAATTCTATCAAACATTTAAAGAAGAACTAATGCCTATCCTTCTAAAACTCTTTAAAAAAAATTGCAGAGGAAGGAACACTTCCAAACTCATTCTATGAGGCCACCATCACCCTGATACCAAACCCAGACAAAGACAACACACAAAAAGAAAACTATGGGCCAATATCACTGATGAACATAGATACAAAAACCCTTAGCAAAATTTTAGCAAACAGAATTCAGCAACACGTCAAAAAGCTCAGATACCATGATCAAGTTGGGTTCATTTCAAGGATGCAAGGATTCTTCAGTATACACAAATCAATCAATGTGATACATCATATTAATAAATTGAAAGATAAAAACCATATGATAATCTCAATAGATGCAGAAAAAACCTTTGACAAAATTCAGCACCCATTTATGATTAAAAGTCTTCCAAAAATGGGCATAAAAGGAACCTACCTCAACATAGTAAAGGCCAAATATGATAAGCCTAGAGCAAACATTATTCTCAATGGTGAAAAACTGAAATAATTCCCCTAAGATTAGGAACAAGACAAGGGTGTCCACTTTCACCACTATTATTCAATGTAATTTTGGAAGTCCTAGCTACAGCAATCAGAGAAGAAAAAGAAATAAAAGGAATCCAGATTGGAAAAGAAGAAGTAAAGCTATCAGTGTTTGCAGATGACATGATACTGTACATAGAAAACCCTAAAGACAGTATCAGAAAATTACTAGAGTTAATCCATGAATTTAGCAAAGTTACAGGATACAAAATGAATACACAGAAATCACTTGCATTTCTATACACTAACAATGAAAGATCAGAAAGAGAAATTAAGGAATCAATCCTATTCACTTTGCAACAAAAAGAATTAAATATTTAGGAATAAACTTGCCTAAGGAGACAAAAGAACTGTACACAGAACATTATAAGACACTAATGAAAGAAATCAAAGGCAACATAATCAGATGGAGAGATACTCCATGTTCCTGCGTAGGAAGAATCAATATTGTGAAAATGATGAGATTACCAAAATTCAGTCTACAGATTCAACGTGATCCCTATCAAATTACCAATGGCATTTTCACAGAATTAGAACAAAAAATTTCACAGTTCATATGGAAACACAAAAGACCCTGAATAGTGAAAGCAGTCTTGAGGAAGAAGAATGGAGGTGGAGGAATCAATCTTCCCGACTTCAGATTATACTACAAAGCTACAGTCATCAAGACAGTATGGTACTGGCACAAAAACAGAAATATAGAATAATAGAATGAGACAGAAAACCCAGATATAAACCTGGGCACCTATGGGTCCCTTATTTTTGACAAAGGAGGTGAGAATATACAATGGGGCAAAAACAGCCTATTCAATAAACGGTGCTGGGAAAACTGGACAGTTACATTAAAAAGAATGAAATTAGAACACTTCCTAACATCATGCTGAAAGATAAACTCAAAATGGACTAAAGACTTAAATGTAAGATTAGAAACTGTAAAACTCTTAGAGGAAAACATAGACAGAACACTTGATGACATAAATCAAAGCAAGATCCTCTTTGACCCACCTCCTAGAGTAACAGACATAAAAACAAAAGTAAACAAGTGGGGCCAGATTAAACTTAAAAGCTTTTGCACAGCAAAGGAAACTATAAGCAAGGTGAAAAAACAACCCTCAGAATGGGAGAATATAATAGCAAATGAAACAACTGACAAAGGATTAACTTTCACAATATACAAGCAGCTCCTACAACTCAATACCAGAAAAACAAACAACCCAATCAAAAAGTGGGAAAGAACCTAAACAGACGTTTCTTCAAAGAATACATACAGATAGCTAACACATGAAAAGATGCTCATCATCACTCATTATTACAGAAATGCAAATCAAAACTACAGTGACATATCACCTCATACCTGTCAGAATGGCCATTATCAAAAAATCTACAAACAATAAAAGCTGGAGAGGGTGTGGAGAAGAGAACTCTCTTGCACTGTTGGTGGGAATGTAAACTGATACAGCCGCTATGTAAGACAGTATGGGGATTCCTTAAAAAACTAGGAATAACCACCATATGACCCAGCAATCCCACTCCTAGGCATATACCTTGAGGAAATCAAAACTGAAAAAGACACATGTATCCCATTGCTCATTCACTGCAGCACTATTTATGATAGCAATAACAGGGAAGTAACCTATATGTCCATCAACAGATGAATGGATAAAGAAGTTATAGTACATATACACAATGGAATATTCAGTTCAGTTCAGTCGCTCAGTCATGTCCAACTCTTTGCAACCCCATGGACTGCAGCATACCAGGTTTCCCTGTTTATCACCAACTCCTGGAGCTTACTCAAACTCATGTCCATTGAGTCAGTGATGCCTTCCAACCATCTCATCCTCTGTTGTCCCCTTCTCCTCCGTCTTCAGTCTTTCCCAGCAAAGGGGTATTTTCCAGTGAATCAGTTCTTTGCATCAGGTGGCCAAAGTATTAGAGTTTCAGCTTTAGCATCAGTCCTTCCAATGAATATTCAGGATTGATATCCTTCAGGAATGACTGTTTGGATTGTCTTGCAGACTGAGGAACTCTTGAGAGTTCTCCAACACCACAGTTCAAAAGCATCAATTCTTTGGTGCTCAGCTTTCTTTATAGTCCAACTCTCACATCCATACATGTCTACTGGAAAAACCAGAGCTTTGACTAGATAGATCTTTGTTGGCAAAGTAATGTCTCTGCTTTTGAATATGCTATCTAGGTTGACCATAACTTTTCTTCCAAGGAGCAAGTGTCTTTTCATTTCATGGTTGAAGTCACCATCTGCAGTGATTTTGGAGCCACCAAAAATAAAGTCTCTCAACTGTTTCCATTGTTTCCCCATCTATTTGCTGTATCTCTTAGTTTTCTCAATGAACTATTACTCAGCCATAAAAAGGAATGCATTTGAGTCAGTTCTAATGAAGTGGATGAACACAGAACCTATTATACAGAGTGAAGTAAGTCAGAAAGAGAAAAATAAATATCGTATTCTAATGCATATACATGGAATCTAGAAAAATGGTACTGAAGAATTTATTTATAGGACAGAAATGAAGAAACAGATATAAAGAGACTTATGGACAAGGGAAGAAGGGAGGAGAGGGTGAGATGTATGGAAAGAATAACATGGAAACTTACATTACCATATGTAAAATAGATAGCCAACAGGAATTTGCTATATGGCTCAGGAAACTCAAACAGGGGTTCTCTATCAACCTAGAGGGGTGGGATGGGGAGGGAGATGGGAGGGAGGTTCAAACAGGAAGGGATATATGTATACTGAAGGCTGATTTATGTTGAGGTTTGACCAAAAACAACAACATTCTGTACAGCAATTATCCTTCAATTAAAAAAAAAAATCTTTAAAAAAAGAAAATGCAAATTAAAACATGAAAAATTATCTGTATTTTGTTTTGGCAAGTAATGCACATTAAAAATAATGCCATGTTCTTGCGAGTAATAAAATCCTGCATATTGAGAGTGTAGCTCAGTGTCCGTCACACACACACAAAAATAATAGTGCCGTGTAAACCAAACCAAAGAGGTTGGTGAAAGTGAAAGTGAAGTCACTCAGTTTTGTCTGACTCTTTGCAGCCCCATGCACTGTAGCCTATCAGGCTCCTCCGTCCATGGGGATTTCCAGGCAAGAGTGCTGGAGTGGATTGCCATTTCCTTCTCCAGGGGATCTTCCTGACCCAGGAATCAAACCCAGGTTTCCTGCATTGCAAGCAGACGTTTTACAGTCTAAGCCAGCAATGATTTTATAACTCCTAGTAGACAGTAATCATGAGGGTCAGGGCCACCTGGATCCATGGTATCCACTCAGCATGAACACACCAAATTGTTTCAAAAGCCAGTATCTCTCACCGTCTCCAAAGCCCCTGTCCTGATTCAGGCCACTTCATGTTTTTTTCGGTCATTTTAAACATTTTTTTGGTAACTCTCTGAGTTAAGGTAATAGTGGCAACACCTATATCCAATAGCCATTGCTGATAGCCATGTAACACTCCATAGATTGAATATGCAAAGGCAGGAGGGCCTGCCAGGAAGACCACCTGCCTAGTGATTGGATCAACTTCCAGTTCCAGGTCTAGTTCTATGAGAACTTGGGCAACAGCCTGGTTCCAAATAGGAAAAGGAGTACGTCAAGCCTGTATATTGTTACCCTGCTTATTTAACTTATATGCAGAGTACGTCATGAGAAACGCTGGGCTGGAAGAAGCACAAGCTGGAATCAAGATTGCCGGGAGAAATATCAATAACCTCAGATATGCAGATGACAGCATCCTTATGGCAGAAAGTGAAGAGGAACTAAAAAGCCTCTTGATGAAAGTGAAAGAGGAGTGGAAAGGTTGGCTTAAAGCTCAACATTCAGAAAACGAAGATCATGGCATCTGGTACCATCACTTCATGGCAGATAGATGGGGAAACAGTGGAAACAGTGTCAGACTTTATTTTTCTGGACTCCAAAATCACTGCAGATGGTGACTGCAGCCATGAAATTAAAAGACGCTTATTCTTCAGAAGGAAAGTTATGACCAACATAGACAGCATATTGAAAAGCAGAGACATTACTTTGTCAACAAGGTCTGTCTAGTCAAGGCTATGGTTTTTCCAGTAGTCATGTATGGATGTGAGAGTTGGACTGTGAAGAAGGCTGAGCGCCAAAGAATTGATGCTTTTGAACTGTGGTGTTGGAGAAGATTCTTGAGAGTCCCTTGGACTGCAAGGAGATCCAATCAGTCCTTTCTAAAGGAGATCAGTCCTGGGTGTTCTTTGGATGAAATGATGCTAAAGCTGAAACTCCAGTCCTTTGGCCACCTCATGCAAAGAGCTGACTCATAGGAAAAGACTCTGATGCTGGGAGGGATATGGGACAGGAGGAGAAGGGGATGACAGAGGATGAGATGGCTGGATGGCATCACTGACTAGATGGACATGAGTTTGAGTGAACTCCGGGAGCTGGTGATGGACAGGGTGGCCTGGCGTGCTGTGATTCATGGGGTCGCAAAGAGTCGGACACGACTGAGCGACTGAACTGAACAGAACTGAACTGATCTAGGTTTAATGTAAAAGCTTTTTATCAATATTATTGTTATACAGTAGCTTTCCTCTTAAGAACTCCAAATAAGGAGTGCTTCTGTATGATATCACTTATATGTGGAATCTAAAAAACAAAACGATCTAGTGAATACAACAAAAAAGAAACAGATTCACAAATAAAGAAAACAAACTAGTGGTTACCAGTGGGGAGAGGGGGGAGGGTGCAAGATGGGGTAGGGGATTAAGAGACACAAACCTTTATATATAAAGTAAACAAGCTACCAGGATATATTATACAACACAGGAAATATATTAAGTGTTTTGTAGTGACTATAAATGGAATATCAGTGTCAGTTCGGTCGCTCAGTTGTGTCCGACTCTTAGTTACCCCATGGACTGCAGCCCGCCAGGCCTCCCTGTCCATCACCATCTCCCAGAGTTTACTCAAACTTATGTCCGTTGAGTCGGTGATGCCATCCAACCATCTCATCCTCTATCATCCCCTTCTCCTCTCGCCTTCAATCTTTCTCGGCATCGGGTGTTTTCAAATGAGTCAGCTCTTCACATCAGGTGGCCAAAGTATTGGAGTTTCAGCTTCAGCATCAGTCCTTTCAATAAACATTCAGGACTGATTTCCTTTAGGATGGACTGGTTGGATCTCCTTGCAGTCTACGGGACTCTCAACAGTCTTCTCCAACACCACAGTTCAAAAGCATCAGTTCTTCGGTGCTCAGCTTTAAAAACTGTGTTATAACTTGTTATCACTATGTTATAACTTACAACTTACACCTGTAACTTACGTAATATTGCACATCAACTATACCTCAATTTTAAATAAGAAAAAAGTATGAGCTGCTTCATTTTGTAGGCAGAAAAATAGAAGATCAAGAGGTTGCAATGGGGCCAAGACCAAAACATTCTTGGGGGCTTCTCAGATCAGGCACAGTCTCTTATCTCAGCCATGTTGCTGTGTCAAGGGCTTCACTGCTTCTGAAGCACCAAGTCTCCCAGATTTACTCAAGTTCAGAATCAGAAGGAATGTGAAGTGCTTCACAGAACAGAGTCACTCAGGACACTGGTTACAAATGCAGCCTCCTCGGCCCAGCTCGGGGAACATGTTGAATCTGAGTGACTGGGGGTTGGGCCCAGGATTTGGTATTTATAATAACTCTCCCCACCTGACTCTGATGCAGTCTAATGCTTTAGAATCAGTTTCTGTAGATACTGGATCACCCTTTTATGGTGAGACCACACACCAGAAGGCTGAATCCATAGTGTCGCAACCCAGAGAACCTCCCTCCGGGCAACATTCTTTCAGCAGCTTGTAAGACACCACAAGCTGTCCAAGTGGACAGCATGGAGAAGGATAGCCCTGACGGCATTTGGCTTTTGGAGCAGGGAAGAGTCCAAACCCCATTTCCCAAAGAATGGTTGCTTCAACAAAGGGCTGAGCGAGAAGTTAGCAATGCAGCAACGGCCACAATTATGTTCCAGGCAGAGAGATGCTGCCCAAGCATATGACATACAGCCCAGTCATGGGTTTGACTTTTGCGGGATCTCTGATCTGGCATTTTCTAAGACCAGATCACTTTCCCTGTATCTGAGGGGTAACTGGATACTTATAAACAAAGCCCATAAAATGCCGCCCTAAGGGGATAGAAATTCTTGATCCTGGGTCAGCTTAGCCACACCTGCTAGTTTAAGTCTAGTTTAAGTCCCTGTCCCCTGGTTTCTTTAGGAGTGAAACAGAAACTCTCTTGATGGCTTCCTCTAAGGGACACAGCCAGGAGAAAGAGGCAGGGTTTGCAGAAAGCTGAATGGAGCACAGAAGAAATCTGAGCCCATTCTCAGATGCCCCCCTATGTGAACAGGCTCTGGGATTTAGGTTCCTCCCTTGTCTGCATGCAGGAGACGAAGAAGATATGGGTTTGATCTCTGGGTCAGGAAGATCCCCGAGGGAGGGCATGGCAACCCACTCCAGTATTCTTGCCTGGTGGGCTGCAGTCCATGGCGTCACACAGAGTTGGATATGACTGAAGCCACTGAGCACACACATTTAACTTGTCTGAATAGCAAATGGATTCACCTGCTGTGGCTTGCACTCCGAGCAGCACATCCAGAGAAAAGGCCAGAGGGAAGCCAGATGCCCTTTCTAGTCCTGCACAAGGCGGTCCCGCTCCCCTCCTGCAGCGGACGCCACTCGGCAGCCTGGCTCCCCACGCGGCCCCTCTGGCCCACCGTGGCTCACTGCAGCCGTGCTGGAAGCCCTGGCACCTCCGCACGCTGCCCCAGGCAACCAGCCAGCGTGCCCCTTCTTCCCACCTGCGCCATTTCCCGCTCAGGCCGTCCTGGGTTGTTCCTTCATTTCTTCTTTACTTCCTTCAAAGCAGCCTTGAAATTCTTGGTGCCTTAAATAAAGAGGAGAGGAAAAAAGAGATCAGGAAGATTCAAAAGAGACCTAAACTCAAAAGTCCTCAGAATCTAAACTCTTTAGTGAAGCCTCTAAGTACTTGGAGTCTCTGATGTCTATTTCTTAAAGGATAATCTGAAATTTGAGAAGCAATCTGAGATTAATGAAAATACTCCAATATGACTAATTATGGCTGAGAAGGTTAGCAAGATAAAATGGGGAGACGGATTCCAGTTTCTCTGGATTGGAAACCAAGGCAAACCAAGGTGAGAAGATTGGTCTAGAAGTGATGCAGAATTAATTTCAGTTAGATTACATTTATGTTATGATGGAGTGATTTATGGGCTTCCCAGGTGGAACTAGTGGTAAGGAGCCTGCCTGCCAGTGCAGGAAATGTAAGAGACTCAGGTTCGATCCCTGTGTCAGAAAGATCCCCTGGAGAAGGAAATGGCAACCCACTCCAGTATTCTTGCCTGGAGAATCCCATGGACAGAGGAACTTGTCAGGCTGTGGTCCATAGGTTTGCAAAGAGTAAGACACGACTGAAATGACTTAGCATGCATGCATGCAGAGTGATTTACGTGTACTTACTGGTGGGCTGCCATCTATGGGGTCACACAGAGTCGGACACGACTGAAGCAGCTTAGCAGTAGCAGCACTGGTATTTCTGGCCATACTGGCACAACCATAGAAACAGTTACGTACTGAGCATTGTCCGGGCCATTGGTTAAGTCTTGTTCTTACATTGATTGTCCAGTTGAATCCTGAAAACAATTCCATGAGCTAAGTATTAATTTCTCAGACTTATGGTTAGGGGCATTGAGATGCTAAGAAGTGAAATAACTTTCCCAAGGTCACAATACGTGGCCAAGCTGGAACTCTAGGCTTGGTCCATCCCATTCTAATCAGTGATCTCTGGGAAGAGAGGAGCTGAAGGAACACCAAGCTGCCATCAAAATTTTTTGTTATGGTCCCAGCTCCACCTTTAACTAATAGTGTGTCTTGGCACAACTAGCTGATTCTCACAGCTCCCCTTTCCTCATCTGTAAGATACAGGGCTCATGGTAGATCACCTCTAATATCCTTTCTAAGTCTGCCAGCTTCTAATAGCTTTGCTCTATCACATTAATAGCCTTCTACCACTCTTTCTGAATTTTAGGACACATAGTTGGTCATAACTATAATTTGCTGGATACTTGGTCCTTGATCTCTGCCTCCCAATGACAACATTGTTCTTATGGGCAAAACACAATCTGTCTGCTTTGCCACAGCCCATGCTGTGATGTACTTCCCAAGGCATATTGAGGCAAAAGTGAGGGACTGCTTGTCAGACTCTCCAGAGATAAAAGCAATAACATTTGCTTGTTGTGCTATTCTGTCTTATTATTTACAATCCTTTGATCTTCAATAAAGGGGAAAATCTGAAAGCTGACGACACATAAATTATAAGAAGAATGTTGATTTTTGTTGACTGTTGGTAATGACAAAGATCTTAGAAGATGCAAGCAAACCCAGGCACGAATAGGTTAGGACCACACATGTGGCCCCAAGTAAATTCATGACTATCATCTCCAGGCCGCACATTGTCTGGTGAAAGAAAGAGTCATTATGCATGACACTTTGAGGGTTCAGCCAGCCTTGGAGCTGGATGAAATCAAGAACATGGCCACGGGAGCAGATCAACAGAAGAAAGCTTTGGGTTATGGTCCAGTTTCCAGCTTCAGGGAGGGCCATAATTGTTGGCGGGCACCGAGCAGGCGGGGACTGACTTCAAAACTAGGGCTCCACATTTTATGAGGTGAAGAGACAGATTTGCCACCCGTTCTTCAGGACTTTCATGTTGCAGATCAAATATACTCAGGCCACGATACAGCATTTCCAAGAAATACCCTGAACCAGAATTTCTGAAGAGTCTGCCTGCTCCTGCTAGGGTGCTGCCGCAAAGAGATAAAGTAGTAAGAACACTTGTATAGCATCTCGTTGTTTGCAAAGTGCTGGCACATTTTGGTTCTCATAACATCCCCAAGAGTCACTGAGGCTCCAAAGAGCTTATGAAACTGGCTCAGTCTGGGATCTGAACCCAGGTCTCCTGACTCCAGAGTTTTTCTCTATGTTGTGTATCTCTGAATGACATTTTTCCCAACGGAAAAATACTTTATTATTTTTATAAACAAAATAAGGGGAAGAAAAAAGTCTATGTACTTTGGAGGCAAAATTGCTGCCGGCCATTTGTCATGGTTAACTTGCTATTTTTCATAAACAAGAGGCAGTTGGGCCCAAGGAAAAGACCACATGATACCCAACGAAATGAACACGGTATATTTTTAATGCTTTGGAGAAGGACAAATAAGAAATAACGTGCTATCAAAATAGCCTATGAGAAATGCAAAAGATAACTTCCCCATTTTTCTAAATTTGGATGGTATTTGGATGCTGTCACCACCAGCACCAAGAAGGTCATCGACTGAGTTGAAGATGGTCAACAGTGAGGCCAACGGGAAGTATACCAGGGTCCTTGTTGACTCCATGAGAAGCTGAATCAAACAGGACCAGAGCCTCCTAAGACAACCTTAGCCAAATCTTAGGAAACTTGGTCAACTTTCACATTAGATGACAACCTCTCAAATATACAAAATCAAATTCTCCTTGATTATGGGGGAATTATAATAATAGATTACAATAGATTTGGGCTTGTTTCCTAAAAATGTGCCCTTCATGTATACACAAGTTTCCCTGGTAGCTCAGTTGGTAAAGAATCTGCCTGCAATGCAGGAGACCCTGGTTCAATTCCTGGGTCGAGAAGATCTGCTGAAGAAAGGATAGGCTACCCACTCCAATATTCTTTGGCTTCCCTTGTGACTCAGCTGGTAAAGAATCCATCTGCAATGCAGGAGACCTAGGTTCAATCCCTGGGTTGGGAAGATCTCCAGGAGAAGGGAAAGGCTACCCACTTCAGTATTCTGGCCTGGAGAATTCCATGGACTGTACAGTCCCTGGGGTTGCAAAGTTGGACACGACTCATTGGGCTTACCTCGTGGTTGAAATAGTAAAGAATCTGCCTGCAGTGCCAAAGACCTGGGTTCAATCCCTAGGTTGGGAAGATTCCCTGGAGAAGGAAATGGCAACCCACTCCAGTATTCTTGCCTGGGGAATCCCATGGACTGAGGAGCCTGGAGGGCTACAGTCCATGGGGTCACAATGAATTGGACACGACAGAGTGATTAACACTTACGCGTATATTCAGTGAGATATTACTAATCCATAAACACAAGAGGCAATAACTACATTAGCATTTTATGGTTCACAAAGCCCCTTTTTCCCATTTGAACCATAAAACACCCTCTAGATACAGACTGGGTAATTAACATAACCCCATTCCACTGATTAAGAATGGAGCCTCACAGTTTATTTGATTTTCCTAAACTCACAAAATTACTACATAGCAAAGGAGAAACATGAACCCAAAACTTCTGACTTCATATTTCATGTGACTTCCAAGATACCAGCCATACCACTCATTAAGACTGTTTGATTAATGGAGCAAATTTTCTTCCATCACATGTTTATCTTCTTAATGACTGATCAGCCCCAGAGATCTGAGGAGCAGCACCAGACATCTGGTCACATCAGTTCCCTCGGGCAGATCTGGGGAGATAGTCATCAGCCACCCACATTCAAAGTACCTTGTAAACAGCAAAACCATCATCTGTTATTCAGCCATTGGCGTCTCAGAATACAAAAGGCTGTGAGGCAGACTTACTCACAGGCCTAGAGCCTCATAGATACCTTAGATTAGGAAGCTACAACGCTGGACACCTGTCTGTGCCAAGGAGCCAAGTGTGGAAGCCACAGCAGCTCAGGGAAACACTCTCTGCTAATTCAAGAGAACTGAAGAATATTAAAATTACTCCCTTTAGCTAAAATCTCTGGGCTTGTCCCAAGTAGTCTCTGCAGTCTTTCCATCCTGGGGAATAAAATCTGTCCATTCCCACTAAGAGCCAAGACCTCATTGCTTTAAGACAAATTCTTCATGAGCCCACCCTAGATACTCATAATGTAAGTTGAATTAGCTGCATTAGAAATTGTATCAGTTGTCTTGTTCTGTAACAAATTACCCCCAAAGTTAGCGGCTTAAAACCACCACCATAGTAAGTCTTGTCCATGCTGACTGTTGGAGCCTTGCAGGGGCCCGGGGTGCGGTGGGAAGGTAGGAAAACAGAATTCTAAACTTTGATGTTGGGCCTTGAAAGTCTGTGAGTTTTCTCTCTCTTTCTAGGCCCTTAATGAATTGGGAAATGCAGTCTTGAAAAGTCCCACCTTAAACCAAGTATACCTTCATGTCTCTTTGTCAGGTATATTCATTTCCTGGGGCTGCCTGAGTGAATTAACACAAACTAGATGGCTTAAAACAACAGAGATTTGATCTCTCACAGTTCTGGAGCCCAGAAGTCTGAGATCCAGGTGCCCTCAGAGTCATGATCCCTCTGAAGGCTCTGGGGCGGGATCCTTTCTTGCCTCTTCTTAGTCTCATGGTTGCTGTGATCCTTGAAGTTCCTTGACGTGTCCGCCTCACTCCGTCTTCACCTGGTCTTTTCCCTCTATGTGTTTTTGTTTCTCTGGGTCTTCCCATGACCTTATAAGAACACCAGCCATTGGATTTAGGGCCCACCCTAATTCACTGTGACTTCATCTTCATAATTGCATCTACAAAGACCCTGTTTCCAAATAAGGTAACATTCTGAGGTCCTGGGTGTGCATGAATTGGCGGCAGGGGTGGGCGACACAATTCAACTCAGTAATTAGGATTATTTCTCAGAATCATCTTTGGCCCCTCCAACTGGGTATCCACTGATAAGATAATTTACTCACAGAAAAAAAAGAGTCATTCTTTTGACACCCTAAAATTCCATTTTAGTAACCAATTGTAAGAAAGGAGTCCTCTGTATATAAAGAAACTCTAGGCATAGATCTGAAGACAAAGAAACATTGCTCATATACCAATTTTGAAAGCAATAGAAGACACATCTATATAAGGGATGACTAAGTGGCCCCTAGGGCTTCCCTGTTGGCTCAGTGGTAAAGTGCCAAGTAGAAGATGCAGGTTCAATCTCTGGGTCAAGAAGATCCCTGAAGAGGGACATGATAACCCACTCAGTATTCTTGCCTGGGAAATCCCAGGGACAGAGGAGCCTGGCAGGCTACAGTCCTTGTGGTAGCAAAGCATCAGACATAACTTAGTGACTAGCCTCTGAAATCATACATAAGGTTTGAAACAGTGTGGAAAATTTACATTTATTTTAAAAGTGAAAATATACCATATTTTAATTAATATTATTAAAATTATGTTTTCAGTAAAAGAGAAAATAAACCTCAAAATTTTAGATAAAAGAAAAAATTGGAAAGTAATTCATCAAAATATTAGCAGTATTTGTATTTGAATGGTTGAATAATTTCTTTTTCTCTTTTAGGTTGTTCAGATTATATATTTTGGTGAAGCAAGCCCATAATGTATTGCTTAAAATGATAAAAAAATCATTCATTTTCCTCATTTGTCTGCATTTTAGGCAGGGCTCAGTAGAGGTTGGGCTTCTCTGATAGTTTAGCTGGTAAAAAAATCCACCTGCAGTACAGGAGACTTCCTGTACAGTATCCTGTATACAGGAAGATCTGCTGGAGAAGGGATAGGCTACCCACTCCAGTATTCTTGGGCTTCCCTTGTGGCTCAGCTGGGAAAGACTATGCCTGCAACGAGGAAGACCATCCCTGGGTTGGGGAGAATGGCTGGAGAAGGGAAAGGCTACCCATTCTGGTATTCTGGCCTGGAGAATTCCATGGACTGTATAGTCCATGGGGTCGCAAAAAGTCAGACATGACTGAGCAACTTTCACAGTAGAGGTTGGCTCATCTCTGCAACAAAAGCAGATGTGATTTGACTGGGACAGAGGGATCTGCTTTTTAAGATAGCATATAACACAGTGGTGCTGGCTGCCAGCTGGGTACTCATTTGGGATTCTCTGCCAGAGGCCTTGGTTCTCCATGTGGGCCTCTCCATGGGACTACTTGGGCATCCTCACAGCACGGCAGCCAGCTTTCAAGAACAGGTGTTCCAAGAAAAAGGAAGGAGAAATGGCAAGTTTCTTTAATGCCTGGTCCTGGCAACTAGCACAGCACAATTTCTGCCATGTTCTCCAGGTGATGCCATCACAGGGCCCTTAGATTTAAGGGGAGGGGATCTTCTTGATGGGAAGAATATTGAAGAACCCATGGCCCTCTTTTATCACCATTACAAGTCAATTTTGACCCCTAATATAAACTCTCTGATAATTCAGAAAACTACTTAGAACAGCAAACTTCTCTTCTCCTTGCCCTCAGAGTATCTTCTCTACCTACAAACCTCTAGGCACACCCACACAGAGTCTCATCTTTAGGCACTTTGCTCCTGACCTGGTCTTTTCTCAGTTCTTTGGTGAGGATATCATGTAAAAATTTGTCTACTTGTTCTAGTGCCTTGTGGGATGTCCCATTCCAGATAAGATACTTTTCAAAGGTGTCTGTTAACAACCCTCTCTTTCCTGATCTCAAATAGATGAGGCATATCACCTCTAAAGGCTTCCTGAGCCAGGCAAAGGAGATCAGCCCTGGGTGTTCTTTGGAAGGAATGATGCTAAAGCTGAAACTCTAGTACTTTGGCCACCTCATGCGAAAAGTTGACTCATTGGAAAAGACTCTGATGCTGGGAGGGATTGAGGGCAGGAGGAGAAGGGGACGACAGAGGATGAGATGGCTGGATGGCATCACCAACTCGATGGACGTGAGTTTGAGTGAACTCCGGGAGTTGGTGATGGACAGGGAGGCCTAGTATGCTGTGATTCATGGGGTCACAAAGAATCGGACATGACTGAGCGACTGAAATGACTGACTGAAGCAGGCACCTGGTTGCCCTCCCTTCCTCCCACCAGATCTGACTTGGGTTATCAAACAGAGAAGGGCTCACAATTGCCTGATATAGTCATATTGATTCTTAAAATCTTCCCCAAATTGGGCCAAGTCTCATGTGCTCTTCAATAACGTAAAGAAATGCTCACCTTTGGATGCTACCTGCATGTTAATCATGAAGCTGAACTCTTTAGGTTTTAAGTGAGACAGAGGCTAACAATCTTTCAAAGCATAAATATAGGAGCTGACTCCAAAGCAGTAAGGTATTTAAAACTATTTATATATTTATTTGGCTACACAAGTCTTAGTTGCCACATGCAGGATTTAAAGTTGTGGCATGTGGGATCTAGTTCCCTGACCAGGGATTAAACCCAGGCCCCTGCATTGGGAGCACAGAGTCTTAGCCACTGGACCACCAGGGAAGTCCCTAAAGCAGGAACATTAACTGCCTAAGATGAAGAACAGTGTGTTAGAGTTTTTCATCTAACAGTTTGATGTTTTATACATGTTTGAATGTGTTGAGGGTTGTGTTCTGGTTTTCAAGTCTGGATGGCCCAGTTCTACATGGTCTTTTTGGGAGATGAAAGAGCTACTAGCAACACCTAATATCCCTGAATTTTAATTAATGTTAGAGATCCTCTCTACAGAAAAATGTACATGAGCAAACGCAATATATGCCATGTTCTTTGAGGAGGCTCACAGACACCCAGGGGTAGATTCCATGCTGTCAGCATCTCAGGTCTTTGGTGACTCAGGACAAGTCAGTGCCTGGGTATGTTGCGGTGGCTTAGATCTGCTGGGCCACCCCAGTAACAGCACTGACACCTGTTTACCATCTTGCTTCTTTCTCAAGCCAACAACAGTTACCTGTGAACATTCCAGTTACCTGTGTAAATCCCAACACAGGAGGCAAAGCAGCCGGGATTTGGACCAAGCTTTGGCATTCATATTCCTACTTCCAATCTGCAAGGCAGAAATGCTTCTCATACTTCATTCCCCATCCCTGTCTCTCCCTTTCCTCTGCCAAGTGTATAATGAGCACTTCTTTAACCTCTTTCACAGAGCTATGATCTAGAAACACAAACGTGAATAAAATACAGCTCCTCTCCCAGAGGAAACCACAATTTGAAAAGATAATGCACCCCAATGTTCATCACAGCACTATTTACAATAGCCAGGACACGAAAGCAACCTAAGTGTCCATCAACAGACGAACAGATAGAGAAGATATGGCACAAATCCACAATGGAACATTAGTCAGCCACAAGAAGAACAAAATAATGCTACTTGCAACAACATTGGTGGAGCTAGAGACTGACATACAGAGTGAAGTAACTCGGACACAAAGACAAATATCATGATATTGCTTATATGTAGAATAAGAAAAAAGGGTACATGCCAAGTTGCTTCAGTCATGTCCAACTCTTTGCACCCTATGGACTGTAAGCCCACCAGGCTCCTCTGTCCATGGAGGTTCTCCACACAAGAATACTGGTGTGGGCTGCCATTTCCTCTTCCAGGGGGTCTTCCCCACCCAGGGATCAAACCCACCTCTCTTATGTCTTCTGCACTGGCAGGCAAATTCTTTACCACTACCGACACCTGGGAAGCCCCCCCAAAAGGGGTACAAATGAACTTATTTACAAAACAGAAGTAGAGGGATAGGTATAGAAAACAAACATGGTTATCAGGGGATAAAGGAGGGGAGAGATAAACTGGAAAACTTGGGTTGACACACACACACTACTATATATAAAATAGATACTAATAAGAACCTACTGTAACTCCAGAAAGAAAGAATAGACAGAGCCAAAGCAAAAACAACACCCATTTGTGGATGTGACTGGTGATAGAAGCAAAGTCTGATGCTATAAAGAGCAATACTGCATAGGAACCCAGAATGTTAGTTCCATGAATCAAGGCAAATCGGAAGTGGTTAAACAGGAGATGGCAAGAGTGAACGTTGACATTTTAGGAATCAGCGAACAAAAATGGACTGGAATGGGTGAACTTAACTCAGATGACCATTGTATCTACTACTGTGGGCAGGAATCCCTTAGAAGAAATGGAGTAGCCCTCATAGTCAATGAGAGTCTGAAATGCAGTAGTTGGATGCAATCTCAAGAATAACAGAATGATCTCTGTTCATTTCCAAGGCAAACCATTCAGTATCACAGTAATCCAAGTCTATGTCCCAACCAGTAATGCTGAAGAAGCTGAAGTTGAATGGTTCTATGAAGACCACCTACAAGACCTTCTACAACTAACACCCCCAAAAGATGTCCTTTTCATTATAGGGGACTGGAATGCAAGACTAGGAAGTCAAGAAACACCTGGAGTAACAGGCAAATTTGGCCTTGGAATGCAGAATGAAGCAGGGCAAAGACTAATAGAGTTTTGCCAAGTGAACGCACTGGTCATAGCAAATATCCTCTTCCAACAACAGAAAAGAAGACTCTACACATGGACATCATCAGATGGTCAATACCAAAATCAGCTTGATTTTATTCTTTGCAGCCAAAGATGGAGAAGCTCTATAGAGTCAGCAAAAACAAGACCGGGAGCTGACTGCGGCTCAGATCATGAACTCCTTATTGCCAAATTCAGACTTAAACTGAAGGAAGTAGAGAAAACCACTAGACCATTCAGGTATAACCTAAATCAAATCCCTTATGATTATAGAGTGGAAGTGAGAAATAGATTCAAGGGATTAGATCTGATAGTGTGCCTGAAGAACTGTGGATGAAGATTCGTGACAAAGTACAAGAGACAGGAGTCAAGACCAACCCCAAAGAAAAGAAATGCAAAAAAGCAAAATGGCTGTCTGAGGAGGCCTTACAAAAAGCTGTGAAAAGAAAAGTGAAAAGCAAAGGAGAAAAGGAAAGATATACCCATTTGAATGCAGAGTTCCAAAGAATAGCAAGGAGAGATAAGAAAGCCTTCCTCAGTGATCAGTGCAAAGAAACAGAGGAAAACAATAGAATGGGAAAGACTAAAGATTTCTTCAAGAAAATTAGAGATACCAAAGGAATGCTTCATGCAAAGATGGGTACAATAAAGGACAGAAATGGTCTGGACCTAACAGAAGCCAAAGATTTTAATAGGTGGCAAGAATACACAGAAGAACTATACAAAAAAGATCTTCATGACCCAGATAATCACAATGGTGTGATCACTCATCTAGTGCCAGACATCTTGGAATGCTAAGTCAAGTGGGTCTTAGGGAGCATCACTATGAACAAAGCTAGTGGAGGTGATAGAGTTCCAGTTGAGCTATTTCAAATCCTAAAAGATAATGCTGTGAAAGTGCTGCACTCAATATGCCAGCAAATTTGGAAAACTCAGCAGCAGCCACAGGACTGGAAAAGGTCACTTTTTATTGCTATCTCAAGGAAGGGCAATGCCAAAGAATGCTCAAACTACCGCACAATTGCACTCATCTCACATGCTAGTAAATTTATGCTCAGAATTCTCCAAGCCAGGCTTCAACAGTATGTGAACCGTGAACTTCCAGATGTTCAAAGTGGATTTAGAAAAGGCAGAGGAACCAGAGATCAAATTGCCAACATCTGCTGGATTGTCAAAAAAGCTAGAGTTGCAGAAAAACATTTATTTCTGTTTCATTGACTATGTAAAAACCTTTCACTATGTAGATCACAACAAACTGTTGAAAATTCTGAAAGAGATGGGAATACCAGACCACCTGACCTGTCTCTTGACAAATCCGTGCGCAGGTCAGAAAGCAACAGTTAAGAGCTGCATATGGAACAACAGACTGGTTCCAAATAGGGAAAGGAGTACATCAAGGCTGTATACTGTCACCCTGCTTATTTAACTTATATGCAGAGTACATCATGTGAAACGCTGGGCTGGATGAAGCATAAGCTGGAATCAAGATTGCCAGGAGAAATATCAATAACCTCAGATATGCAAATATCACCACGCTTATGGCAGAAAGTGAAGAAGAACTAAAGAGCCTCTTGATGAAAGTGAAAGAGAGTGAAAAAGTTGGCTTAAAACTCAACCTTCAGAAATCTAAGATCATGGCATCTGGTTCCATCACTTCATGGGAAATAGATGGGGAAACAGTGGAAATAGTGGCTGATTTTATTTTTCTGCAGATGGTGACTGCAGCCATGAAATTAGAAGATGCTTACTCCTTGGAAGAAAAATGACCGATCTAGACAGCATATTAAAAAGCATCTAGTCAAAGCTATGGTTTTTCCAGTAGTCATGTATGGATATCAGAGTTGGACTATAAAGAAGGCTGAGTGCCAAAGAATTGATGCTTTTGAACTGTGTTGTTGGAGAAGACTCTTAAGAGTCCCTTGGACTGCAAGGAGATCCATCCAGTCCATCCTAAAGGAAAGAGTCCTGAATGAAGGACTGATTCTGAAGCTGAAACTCCAATACTTTGGCCACCTGATGAGAACTGACTTATTTGAAAAGACCTTGATGCTGGAAAAGACTGAAGGTGGGAGGAGAAGGGGATGACAGAGGATGGGATGGTTGGATGACATCACCGACTCAATGGACATGAGTTTGAGTAAATTCCAGAAGCTGATGATGAACAGGGAGGCCTGGCGTGCTGCAGTCCATGGGGTCACAAAGAGTCGGACACAACTGAGCAATTGAACTGAAGAACCTTCTGTAAAGCACAGGGAACTCTACTCAATGCTCTGTAATGGCCTATATGGGAAAGAGTCTGAAATATATGTATAACAGATTCATTTTGCTGTACAGTAGAAACACAACATTGCAAGTCAATTATACTCTAATAAAACTTAAAAGAAATACAGCTTTTCTCATTTTTCAAAACAAACTCATTAAATATTCACAGAACCCAATGTATTTTAGTTTTTACATTCTATTTCCCAGTGGGGGAAACAGACAGCCTCAGGCCCGCAAGCCATACCCATATACAGATTTACAGAGCAATACCAAAGAAGGCTGCAGTGGAGAGGTATGTAAGCAGCCATGGTGCCTAGGAGGGAGGAAATAATTGTCTGCCTGGGTGGGTCATGGAAGGCTGCTCAAGGAAGGTGGAATGCTCCCCAGTTTCGAAAGCAAACAGGCAGACAGCAAAGGGACATGTGCAAAGGCATTCAAGTGCCAAAGAATATGGTACCTCTGGGTTGTTTGGGTGGATCTCAGAATCAGGTGTGAGATTAGTTCAGTTCAGTCACTCAGTCGTGTCTGACTCTGCGACGCCATGGACCCCAGCACGCCAGGCCTCCCTGTCCATCACCAACTCCCAGAGCTTGCTCAAACTCATGTCCATCAAGTCGGTGATGTCATCCAACCATCCCATCCTCTGTCATCCCCTTCTCCTCCTGCCTTCAATCTTTCCCAGTATCAAGGTCTTTTCCAATGAGTCAGTTCTTCCCATCTGCTGGCTGGAGTACTGGAGCTTCAGCTTCAGCATCAGCATCACTGAGTAAATGCTCAGGACTGATTTCTTTAGGATTGACTGGTTTGATCTTCTTGCAGTTGAAGGGACCCTCAAGAATCTTTTCCAGCACCACTTGCTGTGTGAGATCAGCAAGAGTTAAAGGAAGAAAGACCAGGAGAATCAGTCTATTGTTATGACTGATTTGCGTTGTTGTATGGCGGAAACCAGTACAACATTGTAAAGCAATTATCCTTCAATTAAAAAGTTTTTAAGAAGAAACTATGATAAATTATTAAAATCAGTGGGGGGGGGGGGAAGACCAGCAGAGGCTGAACCTTGGATGTTGATGCCCCCAGGGCCACACAGATGGATTAGAGAGAGAGCACAGGGCTGCAGCCAGGCTCTAAGCAGAGGCATGAAATGACAGAATTTGGTTTTAGAAAGTTAATTCTGATAGTAGAAGGAAAAAAAGATGGATTAGATGAGGACCAAATGAAAAACAGACAAGTTGGGAGTCAAAAAGAAAAATGGTTGCAGAAAAAAACAATAAGAAAGAAGAAAGGGGGGGGGGGGGGGGGGGGGAAGACCAGCAGAGGCTGAACCTTGGATGTTGATGCCCCCAGGGCCACACAGATGGATTAGAGAGAGAGCACAGGGCTGCAGCCAGGCTCTAAGCAGAGGCATGAAATGACAGAATTTGGTTTTAGAAAGTTAATTCTGATAGTAGAAGGAAAAAAAGATGGATTAGATGAGGACCAAATGAAAAACAGACAAGTTGGGAGGGAGGCTCCTGAGAGTTTCTGGTGAGGGATCAAAGGAGGTCTCAATTCCAGTCAGGGTGGTAGGGAAAGGCGTGGAGGTCAAATATGAGATTCAGAACACAGCACAAATAGAAATCAGCAAGTAACTAGATGAGGGGGGAGTGGAGGTGAAGGAGGAGTCATTATTTTAACTTTTAGGTTCCTTACGTGAGTGAACAGAAATGGAGTTGACCGGGATCAGGAACACAAGGTTATATGGGGCAGAGAGGCCTGAGGGCCCTGAGAGGGTGAAGCCTGTGGGGTTGCCATCCTGGCACTCAAACAACGGATGAAAGGAGCACCCCCGTGTCCAGTCCTGGTTCCCAGGTCCTTCCTCGCCAAAGTTGAACCTGGCAGTTCTTACGTGTATTTCGATTATCTTGTGTGGAAAAAATAATTTTTTTACAAAAGTCCCTCGAGTGAGAGGGAGCATCTCAAGCATGAGAAGGGCCACTTGTGCTCTAGGTAATAATGAGAAAAACCAACTTCGTGCTAAATTTGCACAATTTCCCCTTCCCTTACATCATAGCAGACTCCGCCAAGACCACTATGATCAAGTTTTGCTTCTCACTCCAGCCCTCCCGGCAAGACGAATACTTCCATATGGTGCAACGTTTACGTTAAGACAGGAAAAAATCTGACATGATTTCAATACATTTTATCCAAGAAGCAATAAATTTACAAATCCTAAGCAGCTGGAACAAAACAGTGGTCTGTAACTGATTTTAGATGAAGTGCATTTCAATAAGAATAGAACATTTAGAGCAGTAATTTGTTAATTACTACATTTGGGATCTTGGGTGTCTCCATACAGTCCTCCCTAAATGTAATCTTAGCCAGATTATTTGAAGTTCTGGACTTCTTTTGTCTCATCTGTAAAATGGGTTTAGTTATTTTACCTACTCATGGGGTTTTTGTGAGGATTAAATGAGCTAATGTAGGTAGAGTTTAGGATAGGAGTCATCAGATAGCTGATTCACTTTGCTGTGTAGAAGAACCACAACAAACTGTGGAAAATTCTTAAAGCAATGGGAACATTAGATCACCTGTCTCTTGCCAAACCTGTATGCAGGTCAAGAAGCAACAGTTAGAACCAAACACGGAAGAACGATTGATTCAAAACTGGGAAAGAAGTACATCAAGGCTGTATACTGTCATCCTGCTTATTTAACTTATATGCAGAGTATATCATGCAAAAATGCCAGGCTGGATGAAGCACAAGCTGGATTTAAGATTGCTGGGAGAAATATCAACAACCTCAGATGGGCAGATGATGCCACCCTAATGGCAGAAAGCGAAGAGGAACTAAAGAGCCTCTTGATGAAGGTGAAAGATAAGAGTAAAAAATCTGCCTTTAAGCTCAACAATCAAAAAACTAAGATCATGGCATCCAGTTCTATCCCTTCATGGCAAACAGATGGGAAAAAAGTGGAAATAGTGACAGATTTTCTTTTCTTGGGCTCCAAAATCACTGCAGTGACTGCAGTCATGAAATTAAAAGATGCTTATCCCTTGGAAGAAAAGCTATGACAAAGTTATGGTTTTTCCAGTAGTCACGTACAGATGTAGAGATGAACCATAAAGAAGGCTGAGTGCCAAAGAATTGGATGCTTTTGAGTTGTGGTGCTGAAGAAGACTCTTAAAGAGTCCCTTGGACAGAAAGGTGATCAAACAAGTCACTCCTAAAGGAAATTAACCTGATTACTCATTGGAAGGACTGATGCTGAAACTAAAGCTCCAATGCTTTGGCCACCTGATGCGAAGAGCCGACTCAATTAAAAAGACCCTGATCCCTGGAAAGACTGAGGGCAGAAGGGGGTGATAGAAGATGAGATGGTTGGATGGCACCACAGACACAACAGACATGAGTCTGAGCAAATTCCAGGAGATGGTGAAGGACAGGGAAGCTTGGCACGCTATAGTCCACGAGGCTGCGAAGAGTTGGACACGACTGAGTGACTGAACAAGAAACTAACAGCCTTGTAAAGCAACTATACTCCAATAAAAATTAATTTAAAAAATAGTAGTCACTGGAGAGTAGGCACTCAGCAAATGTTAGTTCTTCCCCTTATTACCTATTAACCTAAGTGACAAGGGAAGGGAAATGGGATGAAGATGGGGATGGGAGAAGAAAAGGACAGAAAATAGCTGACAAGATTGAAGGTTTCTAGAATTTAAAAATGCCCATTGCCACCTCAGAACTATAGGGAAAAAAAATCTGTATGAGTTGTTCAAGGTTGTTCAAGGAAAAGGTGTGGGGAAAGGTGGTATGTGAAGCTCTCAGAAACTGGAGCTTTCTGATACATTCTGGGTCATCATTCACTTTCATAACTATTTTGTTCACTGGGATAGAAGAGAGGAGGGGAGCAGAAGCCAAAAGTAGTAAAGAATCTGAATTGTCTAGTGGAGATGATCTGACAGGCAAAAACTACTCTGAGTTGACGGGAAATTAGGGGAGAGAGGCAGACTTAGCACAGAGATGACTTCCTTATTGTTACTCACAGTACAAGTGGACCTTTTCATGCTTGAGAATGAATCAGGATTTTATTCTATTGACTCATTATTACCTTGGACAAACTGCCAATTTTTAAATTTAGCTTTCTAATAACAAAAGTACAAATATCTCTCAGAATGATTTTTAAAGTCTTCTACTTACACAGCCTTTAATTTACGAAGCACTTCTATACTTTTCTAAATTAATACAGATAAAAACCATTATCACTAGCTCTGTTTTAAAAGAACAAGTATTTAGTGTTATATTTACAGGCACTATACTAAATGCTTTATACGTATGTCTTATTTAATGCCCTGACAAACCTCTGAAGGTTATACTATTATCATCTGAGTCTAGAACAGGGGTCCCCAACCATCTTAGCACCAGAGACCAGTTTCATGGAAGACGAGTTTTCCACGGACCTGGGTGGGGATTGGAGCAGATGGTTTCAGGGTGATTCAGGACCTGGGTGGGGATTGGAGCAGATGGTTTCAGGGTGATTCAGGTGTACTGCATTTACTGTGCATTTTATTTCCAATCTAATGCAGCCACTGATCTGACAGGGGTGCCAGTCCGTGGCCTGGCGGTTGTGGACCCCTGGTCCAGAAGAGAGAAGCTTTACTCTCCTAAAGTGACCCAGACAGTAAAGGGCAGAGCCAGGATTTGAACCACACTGGTCTTATTTCAAAGCCCACTTCCTAACTCCTGATCACTGCTTTCTGCTGTTCTAGGATAATTAGATACACATTGTTTCCTAGTATGGCAAT
This sequence comes from Madoqua kirkii, assembly GCA_006408675.1. NCBI lineage: Eukaryota > Metazoa > Chordata > Mammalia > Artiodactyla > Bovidae > Madoqua > Madoqua kirkii. The sequence continues at coordinate 64,848 of SJYC01150440.1, forward strand.
GGTTCAAACTTTCAGTTTGAACTCAGTCTAATTATTTACAGTCATGTAAACAACTGTTGTGAAATTATACAGAGATATTAACCATTTTGATGTTAATTTCCATACCATGCTCTTAGAATTGCTCACGACAGATGTACGTCTCAGTGTATGTTCCCCTTCCCCAAGGTTATAACAATCTGTATAAGACCGATAACTGTTGAATAAAGTCTTCAAATACTGAAAGTACTTGGTAATAGGCTAAGAATCTACTTCTTATTTACTTATAATACAGTATAATAGTCATAGGTAAGAAAATGCAAACACAAGTTTAGTGAAGGGTAGCTACCAACCTTTTGAATGGCTCAATAATGAAAGGACAAAACCTGTTCATAAAAATGTGTTTTTATTTCATTAAAAAAACAAACCTGTTCAATATCCCTCCCCCTCATGCAAACAGCTCTCATAGGAGATTCTTCAAATTTTACGTTTTTTCCATTCTGGCTCATTCTTTGTTTCCTCATCATCAGACTCAACTTGGGCAAACATGGTTTTGGGCTGAGTCCTAAAAGAGAGTTAAAGAGGAGAGGAAAAATTTAGTCAGCAAGTGTATATTGGACTTTGCTACTTTCATCAAGTGGAAGCACATTTGGGGGATCAATTACATCTCAATTATTAGAGAATCATTAACCTTCTGGCAAAGAAAAGGATAATGGAAATTTAATTATGTTCAGATTCTTTTAAAGGTTTTCCTTCTGTGGCAGAATATGTATGTTGTCCTTTCCGTAAATAAAATGAAAATGTATCACATTCAGTGGAAACTCACACATCCATAACCACCCTCCACCTCAAACTTGGGCTAAATAGCCAGGACTGTTTGGGAGGCCAAACTCTAGTCACCAAGCAAGAATCTGCACAGTCTTTATTTATAACTCTGTGGGCTGTTCCTAGACTTAAGTAGTCTAGATACACTTGATCAGAGTGCACACAGACAGCAGAATCTGAGGCAAGAGTCTTCTTATCTCCTGAGTTTAACAGATAACATGTATGGTGACTTGGACCTGTCAGCAAAAGTAAAAAACGAAACAAATGAACATTCCTTCCACCCAACACCCAGATCAATGCATGCGAATACCCAGCATTGCAGGATCTACCCTTGAGTGTCACTGGTGTAATACTGACACGCAGCACAACGAGCTATCTTTGCATCAGGACCTGTTGTGCTTTGTCAACATACCTGGTTCAATGTCATTGCTTTTTACATCGTTCACACAGAAAATAATTGCAGGAAAATATCCGATGGCCATAATTTATGCCCCTCTCAGTAATGCTGGTTTCCTTTTAAAAGCAGCTCTCCTGCATTATGCTGCTGCTGCTGAGTCGCATTATGGGGGCCGTAAAGCATGCTATCTGCAGATGATGCACTTCAGCTTACATCTTCATTTAGAGTTCAGTTCACAATAGGAAGGCCATTGCAGAATGGTAAACTAATGTCAAAATCCCCTTTATCTGGCAAGTGACACAGGGTTAAAACCTTATATTACTAACCAAGTGGTTGCCAGAGGGGAGGGGGTACAGAGGGCAGAGAAACAGGTGAGGGAGATGAAGAGGTACAAACTTACAGTTATAAAATAAGAGTCACTGGTATGAACTGAGTGGGGAATAGGGTCAATAATTATGTAGTACCTCTATATGATGACAGACGGTAATTAAACATCGAGATGATCACTGTGATATGTACAGAAATATCAAATCACCGTGCAGGGTACCAGAAACTAACACAGTGTTTCAGGTCAGTTATTACTTCAAAAAAAACAAATTCACAGAAAAAGAGATGAGATCTGTGGTTATCAGAGGTGGGGAAGGAGGAGGAGAAATTGAAAGAAGGCAGTCAAAAACTTCAAGTTAAAAGTTGAAAACTTCAGGTTAACTTCAAGTCGAACAAACTTCAAGTTAGAAGACAAATAAATACTAGGGATGCAATTTATCCCATGATAAATAGAATTAAAACTGCCTTAGGCTATATATGAAAGCTATTAAGAGGATAAATCCTAAGGGTTTTCATCACAAGGAAAAAATTTTTTTTTCTATTTAATTGTGTGTCTGTATGAGATGATGGATGCTTATTAAACATTATGGTAATCATTTCATGATGTATGTAAATCATATCACTATCAGACTTTAAACTTATATGGTGCTATATGTCAATTATATCAATAAAACTGGAAGGAAGAAAACAACCTTTATTATTACTGTTCGCTGCTGCTTTCTTATCCTGGGGAAGAAGTATAAACCATCCATTTTCTATGCAGACACTGTTTCGATGCAAGGCACGCACCAGAACTCCTCATGCAGAAGTTAGGCACAGCTCCTATCTTTCCAGTCACCTGCCTAGAGACCACACTGTCCCCATACACACCCAGTTGGTTACATTTCTTGTTGTCACTTCAAGACACTGTTGTGACATCCATAAACAAGTCATAACTCTTAACATTTCCAAAACCAGCTGCGGACTTTCATAGGTCATGAGCTGCTGAGTTACTAGAAAGCAGGGCCACTGACTTTCTAACATGCTACAACATGGCAACTGGTGCTCAGGACATACTTCATCTTTCTGGCAAAGACGTTGATCCTCTGGGTATAGACAAACCCATACAGGAACAAATCTGTCTGGCTGAAAAAAATCCTCTGGCAGCCTGGAGTGGTGAGGAGCCCTCGAGCTAAGCCTCAGGCTGGGGATTCATTCACAGTTTGGCCCCTGACTTGCTCTGTCACCTGGAACAGGTGTTTCCCCTCTCAGGGGCTTGGTTTCCTACTCCACTAAATGTGGACGTTGAACTTGATTAGTGAGTCCCAAAGGGCTAAAGGCCCAGGGTGGACGATGATGAAGTGTGTGTTTTTAACATTAACTCAAGTATAATACAAACAGAGAAGTGCATTATTTCACACAGGTACAGTTCTCTGGATTTTCACAAACTCTGTGTGCCATGAAACCAACTCCCTGAAGAAGAAACAGCATGCCTAGCTCCCACGCCCTCATATTCCCTTCGGGTCACTAACCCCCCACCCAGGGTCACCGTATCCTGACTCCTGGTCTCACAGAGCAGCCTCACCGTGTCCGTCCTGTCTCTGTAGGATGACGATTGTGCCTGGTTTCCTCTATTTAGCACCATCCATGGTGCTCAGGAGCTTCCCTGGTGGCTCAGAAGGTAAAGCATCCACCTGCAAAGCAGGAGACCTGGGTTCTAGCCCTGGGTTGGGAAGATCCCCCGGAGAAGGAAATGGAAACCCACTCCGTTACTCCTGTCTGGAATATCCCATGGACAGAGAAGCTCCCGGCTACAGTCCATGGAGTCGCAAAGAGTTGGACACGACTTCACTTTCACGGTGGTCAGACAGTAAAGAATCCGCCTGCAATGCAGGAGACCTGGGTTTGATCCTTAGGTTGGGAAGATCCCTTGGAGGAGGGAATAGCAACCCACTCCAGTACTCTGGCCTGGAGAATATCATGGACAGAGGAGCCTAGCAGGCAACTTTCACTTTTACTTTCTTTCATGGTGCATTGTATACTGAGGATGTTTGCAACAATATATTCCAAAAAATGCATGTGCACACAGACAAAATGAACGCAATACTGTGAATTTTACATGAGTTAAAATGTGTTTAAGTGAAATATCCTTTATGTTGAGATAATGCTCTTCTATCTACTTTGTAATAAAATGTGCTGGAAGTTTAAAAATAAATTCTTAGAACTAGCTATTTAATTTCTATGAGATTAAACAGAACAAGGTCTTCTAAAGATAGCTGGGAATGCTTCATAGCTCATCAGAGTTAGCTGCAATGAGAAAAGTCTTTCTGAAGTTGTAGTGCTGCTTTTTTGGGATATAAAAAAAGAAACTGAATGACAGGTCACAGGAAGAAAACCTAGAGCTTGGAAAGGCTATTTCATTTATGTAGTCACTTTTTCCCCCCTATAATCCACCTACTTCCAGAATTATTTTTAGTAGGTTAGTGGCAAACACTGAAGGGCATAGAATCAATGGATCTATTTAACAAGGGGCAGAAAAGCAGTAAGGATGGCAAAGAGGCATGGGAGAACCTTGTGTGAATAGAGACATTGTATAATATTGACTGAAGTGGTGATTACAGGTGTATACATTTGTTAAGACTTGAAAAGGGTACATTTTATATTTTATTGTAAATAAACTATACCTCAATAAAACTGAATTATAAAGAAAATCCAAACAAAACAAATATGAAGGTCAAGAACCAAAAGACGAAAAGATATATAATCAAGCATAAAACTTAGCACTAAGTTTCCTAGAAGCCAAGACAAAAGAAAAAGAGTTTAGTTTTTCAAAGGAGATAACCTCCCCCTTTCCTATAATTGAACTCAGCAAAATTCACTGAGTAAATTTTCATGAGAGTCACTAAGACTGTCACTTTCAATTATAGACCACAACAGTTTTCTTTTTCTCTCCAGGTATTTTGACTCAAGGGGTATCAACTTGTTCGGAAGGTTGGAAGGTCTTATTTGTAAAACTCCGTGAATTTATTTTAAATGCCACTTTTTAACTAATAAAAATGTTGTCAGCAAAATAGCCATATTATGTGTACACATCAAAGCATGACACTGAGCCTTTGTGTTCCACTGAGCATTCAATAGCCATGTTCCCCTTCCCCAGACTGCCAAAATCAAGGCATAAACCAGTGTTCAAATTTTCCCAGCAATGCTTGCTTACCATTTTTTCCTTTCATTTTGCTGCCCAGGTAGATAATAACTGAGTATAAAACTGGGCTCTTTGCAACAAAAAACACTGGGAAAACTGTACGTCCATATGCAATGAAACTGGACTCTTACCTTATACCATGAACAAAAATTAACTCAGCATCAATCAAAGACCTAAACCTAAGAGCAAAAATGATAAAGCCTTGAGAAGAAAACACAGGGGAAAGTTTTATGACATTGGGTTTCGTCATGATTTTTTTGGATATGACACCAAAGACATAGGCAAGAGCAAAAACAGGTAAACTGGACTGCATCAAAATTAAAAGCTGTACATCAAAAGACAATATCAATAGAGTTGCAAAAAATAAATAAATAAATAAATAAAATGAAGAGTTGCTGTGTGTGGGCACAGAACTTAGTGCTAAGATGAAACGAGTTCTGGGGACTGGTCGCACAACAATGTGAATGTATTTAATACCATCAAATAGTTAAGAGGGCCAATTTCATGTTATGTGTATTTTACCAAAATTAAAAAAGGAAAAGACTAGGCTCCTGAACTTGGAAATGAGGAAGAGCAAACCCCCTTCCTGGGAAAAAAGGAGGCACCTTAGGAAAAGCCTTAGCCTCCAACCCAAGGCCCTGCCTGCAGCAATGCTTCTCAAACCATCTGTGGTGCAACGCCAGAGTTTGTTTTCTAATGTCTGACTGCTTGCAGATAAACATTTCTAGAAAAAAATTAAAAGATACCAAACACAGATCCAAATGTTTTATTAGATTCAATAAAAATCTCCAATCGCTATAAAATTTCCTAAGCTTATCTTGTCAGCACTGGCAGGTGGAGCACGCTGGGAGGAGTGTGGGCTGCCCGCTCCCTCCCTCCCTGTGCTTGGGAAAGAGAGGCTCTGAAAGCAGAGAATCTGTGTTCTTAACACAGACTGCTACACATGACGAGTTTACTGCAACTGCAGGGAAGTATTTCTCACATCTAGAGAAGCTGGCCCTCTGTGATGCTCCAGAAGGCTCGGTGAAGGAAGTCTGAGCTTGCATTCTCACAGGGCCACCCTATAAGGAGCAGTCTCTAATTCTCAGGAGGATGGGATGGGAGTGAAGGGAGATACGGCCCACGGAAGGAAGTTTCCCTCGTGCCAATCCATCCTGCCCCCGCAAAACCAGCATTCTTACACACAGGTCAGCACCTTCCGTAAGAGCTGTATGTTGTCTGCTGAAGAAAGACCAGGTTCTTCAAAACATATTACTAGACTTAGCGCAATGAGTGTATCTGTCCAGTCTAGGGAATGCCACTGTTTATAGAAGCAAAATGAGAGAATTATAGCTTTAAGTCTTGCAGCTATTCTTTCTTGCCAGCAATTTTTATCTTTATTTCTAGCAGCTTTTCTTTTGAGATTTTTGGGAAATACATACAAAGAGGAGACCAAAAAAAAAAAATCAATTCAGGATAATTTAGGGCATTTAAAACAGACTTTTTAAGTCACTTTTCAAGACAATGAAGAACAGAGGTGATCAGGCAACTTCCAGCAGAGTGAGGAACATAACCAGGAAGATTTCTTCCCTAGGGGTGGCCTGATTTGCCCTTGGCATAGAAAACATCTATAAAAATAAATCAAGAGTGTCAAGCAAGAGCAAAATGACACAAGCAAAAAGATAACATGTTTTGAAAACATTTAAAAGCTGGTCCAGAAATTCCTACTTTTAAAACCAATAGGAAACCGACACATAAACAACAAAAAACCCTCTAAGCCCCTTCTAACCTTGTCACCAGCCACAAAAAAAAATGGATTCTTTTCTGGACAGCTTGAAGAAATGGAATTCATACACTGGTCTTAACACAGACTCTTTTGGGTGCTTCCACGAGGAGAAAGTAGAAGAACTAAACCAAAGGGGCACTGAAGACACGGCAGCAACTATGGAAATACACATATAAATAAATATACTCTACTGCTTCAAGAAGGCATTTCATAACCACCCATTTCCTGTCTTCTGTTTAATCAGCTCCTCTAGAATTCTGAAGAGACAGGTCAACTCAAATTTTACAGTTTCATAGCAGATTTACCTTAGGCTCCCCAAACAAAATCCTATAAAAGGACTGATCTGAAGAAAAAGGAAGGAAGGGGAACATTTCATTAAGCCCAAGCATCACGCATACTCAATAGGTGAGGGGGGATGAGCTAATAAGCCTCACTAGGAAGTAGTGAAGTGTCCAGCTTTATCCAGATTCTTTGTTTCACTGGTTTACTGCCCTCACTTACCCATTTTTCTCAGTGTTAACTGAAAATAAACTACAGAAGGCTGATGTGAAAATTTTATTTTTCAGGGTGATTAACTCATTTGGCAAACAGTAAACATTTTTCACTTGACTATATGTGTCATCTTGTTTATTAGAGTTGCCAAGAAAAGGAGAGCAGATTAGACAGCAATATAGTTATTACCGCTAACAGTTAAATAAACTAATCAGAGGAGGGGTGATGGTTTTTTTGCTTTGTTTTAGCTTCAGCAACATTCTGCACTTGCTAATAGTTAATATTTCATGAAGTAAATATAAAAGCTTAAGCAAATGCCTTTCTCAAATCTATAAATTCTGAATAGCTGAAACTTCTTGCTGATGAATGTTCCTCTTGGAACGTTTTTTAAACTGAACTCTCAAAGTTATTAGTACAAAGTGAGTCTTCTTCCAGCAATAGCGTGTCCAGAACAATGACAAAAACCCAACAGAAGCTGAGTCCCACCTCATTTCCACTTTGGGAACGAGGAAGAACAAACCCCCTTCCTGGGATAAAAAGGAGGCACCTTAGAAAAACCTTAGCCTCCAACTTGGGGCCACATCTGAAGCAGTGCTTCTCAAAGCATCTTCAGTTTTTCCATCCAGAAGAGTTTTACGTAGAACAGTCAGTAATGAATAAAAATTCTCCCTGTAATCTTCCAAAAGGGCATTTTTGGGGGATATAGTGTTTCTGTAAGACATTCAAAGTGCCCTTTCAAAGATTCAAAGGCTGTCTCTTCTGACTAAGCTCTAGCCTAGGCTTTCTACACTCCTCCTTAAGTGCTCAGGCCAGAGAGAAGTCTCAAAGTATCTCTGGCTGCAATGGGAAGTTGACAGGTCAAATTCTTTTTAGTTATGGATATTCTCCTGATATGATTCATTCAAAAAGCATAAAGCGAGCTCCAGGGTAATAGAATGAGTATGAGGGGAAATCATTTATAATATTTAGTCATCAGTATGTGACTGTAAACCACAAGCTTTTTTGGCTCAGGGCCCATTGTTTATTATGAAGCAAAAACCTCAAAGCCAAAGTCAATTATAGCATGACTTGACAATCTGACACACTTGTTAACCCTGTTAGGATGAATATGGGTACAGATGAACTCTGACCCAGTCATCACAATTGCAGAATTATGAAGATTAAATAAAGGCTTGACCAAAAGATTCCACTTGAAATGATCCCTTCTTTTTGGTGAAGAGCTAAGCAAAGATAATTTTTATTATTTATTTATTAAAAATATTTATTTTATATGGGGCATAGTTGATTAACCAATGTTTCCTGTATACAGCGAGGTAATTCAGTTACACATAAAAAACATTAGGGATGCATAAGATGAGAGGAAACAAGAAAAAGAATGGTCTATCTTTTTCAGAAAATGAAGACAGAATATTTCAGAAAATATGTACACATATCTCAGACTCATTAAACAGGATATGCTAATTCATAACGCTTGTGCAAGAGTTCCAAGACTGGGTGAGTGGGAAAATGGACATACATGAGACCTGTGGAAACTGGGGGAAAAAATAGAGGCCCAAACAAAAAGAACCTTCTAAAACCACTACCAATAAGTGGACAAACAAGTTAGAATGAGTGAATCTTTGAAGAGCACACAGGCCTGAGGCAGCCCCCGTAGCATCAATGCCCTCCCCAAGCTCACGAGTACAAAAACGTATGTAACGGTGTGCCCCAATTTCTATTTGAAAACATGCACGAAAGCTGGGCATTAGTGTAGCCTGATCTCCTACTTCATACATGGGGAAAGAGTCCCATGAAGGTTAAGTGAGCCCTGGAGCAGGAACTAAACCCCAGGACTTCTGATTCCTAGTCTAGCATTCTTCCACCACGCCATGCTGGCACACGCGGTAATCTTTGGCTTCACGATTATTCAACTTTTCCAATAACTACTATCAGCTGCTTTGTGATGACAAGCAATATGCTGTGGTAGTCAAAGTGGAAGCTTGGCTTTGGAGCCAGACCACCTGTGTTCAAATCCCAATTCGGCCTCCTGCTACCTGTATTGCTTCAGTCAAGTTATATGTTTCCTCATATACCAAATTGGAAAAATAATATCCCTTTCTCATAGGATTGTTGTGAGGATTAAAAGATTTATATATATATATATATGAATTTAAAACATGACTGGCAAGGTATAACAGCCGTGTCATTATTACCACATCCTTTATTCCCCAATTTATATTTTCAAAAGCTGTATATAGACTGTACCTGATAAAATAATTTACATATTAAATACAACACAGCAGCTTACTATTAAAAAAAAAAAAACCCTGGGGGAAATGTTCTTCTATGTAAATAACTTGTCTTAAGTATGAATTTCTATAATCAAAATACTCTATTTCATACATCTGAAGTTTTAGAAGGTGAATAATTTGTGGTTTATTTTACATAATTATTTTTAAAAATTATTAGCAGACTTCAGTAGGCAAAATAATCACCTGGAGAACTTCTTAAGATGCCGATCACCAGCCCCAGTCTCTCAGTCTAACTGAGTTGGGGGGAAGTCTAGAAATCTGCATTATTAACCTTCCCACTCCCACCCTGGACTCTGACACAGACAGCCCACAAAATCACTTTGAGAAACACTGGCCTTTACATAGGAATATAGTGGTCAGTGATATCAGTCAGGCAACCACAGCTCAGGGGAAACAAAGCTATACTTCTCTCTATGGGTTTATGTCTCTTCCTGACACAAATCTTTACTCACTCAATGACTGACCTCTTGAAATATTGCTTAGTAACTCAACATGACTTCAGCAGATACTTTATAGATGGCAATGATATATTAATTGATATAAAATTATATTAATATAAAATTAATGTTATTACTATAAAAATTAATGCTCACACACATCTCCATGTATCCTGCATCACATGAGACATGCACACTGGAAACTAAATTGACTGAACCAGCAATAATGGCAACTTAACTGGCAAGAAAAGCGGCCACAGCAGACAGAGCTGTGAGGCGGTCAGGCCACCGGCCAGGGTCCAGGCTCCCACACACAACTGCCCGCGGGGATGTGTAAGCTAACAGCGCTCTGGATCTTTATCCTGCCCCCTCCCCAGCCAGCTCCCCTCCCCTCCCTACAGCAACACCTTTTGACAAGAAACTGTAATTGAATCTGCCCATGTGTAGCTAAACCAGAGTCCTCTGCGATCCTGCTGTGTTTTAAAGTTTTCAGGGCTATTAGATTGCGAGTGCCAGGAATAAAACTTCAGCACTCAAAAAGAAAGGTAAAGGGTTCAAAGGCTCTTTGTTCTTATCACTGGAGAGAAAAGGTGAGTATATGTCATCTGCAAGCAGGCAGATTTGTGTAATATCTGTCAATAATTGTGTTTTTCTGGGATAATGCAAGACACAGTAAATTTTCACTTCATCACTTCATCACTGACACAAGTCAACTGCAGTGAAGAAGAACAATCAGACACACATTCTCAACTACAGTGACCTTTATGAAAAGATCCTTTTAAATATTAGCTTCCCTTCAAACACTGTTCTTTGGCAGTAGAACAGTATACTCTAGCAGGTGAGCACAGGAGATATTGCACTGCAATTCAGGCTAACAAATCACATGCCACAGACAGTGCCATGAACCTAGTATGCAATCAACGTGAAAGTGAAAGTCAAGTTGCTCAGTCATGTCCAGCTCTTTGTGACCTCGTGGACTGTAGCCCACCATGCTCCTCTGTCCATGGGATTTTCCAAGCAAGAGTACTGGAGTGGGTTGCCATTTCCTTCTCCAGAGGATCTTCCCGACCCAGGGATCAAACCCAGGTCTCCCACATTGTAAGCAAGACGCTTTACTGTCTGAGCCACCAGGGAAGTCCAATCAATCTGAAGTGACAAAACTGAATGGAAGGAAAGAGATGGGAGCAAAACGTAGCATCAGGAAGGTGTATATTGAGAGAGACCACAGACCTCTGAAGAGCTCATTAAAATAGGGATCAAGAGAAAGGGAAAGTGAAAGTCACCCAGTTGTGTCCGACTCTTTGTGACCCTGTGGACTACACATGTCCATGGAATTCTTCAGGCCAGAATACTGGAGTAGGAAGCCTTTCCCTTCTCCAGAGGATCTTCCCAACCCAGGGATCAAACCAAGCTCTCCCTCACTGCAGGCAGATTCTCCACCAACTGAGCTACAAAGGAAGCCCTACAAGGGATTAAGAGAAATGAAGTCTAATTCTAGTTTTAATTGTAAATTGTTAGTCTCCTCACATGTAAGGTAAGGGTATGACAGTATCTATTCAACCCATTTTGCAGAACTGCTATGAGGCTAGCATATTATTCAATTGTAAATAATACTAAACCACCTATGATGCAGGAAAACGCCACTGGGTAAGAGTAACCAATGAACAAAATCAATTTCTGCTTCAATTAACTCTATTTAAAGAAAGCTGAAAATGTGGATGATTTTTTTTCCCAAGAAAATATTAATTACCAAGCAGACTCAGAAAAGTCAGAAAATCCAAAGAGTCTAATTCCTATGAGGTGATAGACAAGCAAGAGAAAGACTAAGAAATTACTACTCACTTTCTCCTCCACAAAACCACTTGACTTCAACAGTTTCACCATCTCCCCGATTTTTACAAATAGATTTAATGGTACACAAGGCAGTTCAAGAGTATATACAGAAAAGGAAAGCACATGAAGTTTTTATGAAGGCAGCCTGACACCTGACAAAGAACAAACCACAAGCATGTGAGGGTCATATCACAGCTGCAAGGATGATCCACTATCAGGAGTTCTGTAATACGATTAATCACATTCATTGATCAAAGCAGAAGTACACAGGGAACTCCCTGGTAGTCCTGTGGTTAGGACTCTGCGCTTCCACTGCAGAGGCCAAGGGCTCCATCTCTGGTCCCCTGGTTGGGGAACTATGATCCCATAAACCACACAGTGTGGCCAGAAAAACCTCCCACCAAAACAAAAACACAACAAGCAGAAATTCATAGAGACGTAACAAAGGAATTCAATAAAACTCAGCATCTATTCCAGAGCAACATGCCTCTCGTCTCCACACAGTGATTTGTTCACCTAGGATCCCTGCAGGGCTCATTCCCTCACTGCACTCAAGTCCAAGACCACTTTAGCAGAGGTTCTGTCCTGATCGTTGTATCTGAAAATAGTGCCCCTCTCTCTCCCTGATTACTCTATGCCCCTTTGTCCCTATTTTATCTTTCTTCATTGCACTTTCTACCATCTAACATTTATGGATCTACTGACTGTCTGTCTCTGTCTACCAGAATATAAGCTCCATAAACCACAACTTAGAACAATATCTGACACATTGTAGGTGTTCCATAAATCTTTGTTGAATCTTCTCTAACATCTTGCATGTGGGTGCTTTCAAAAGTTGTCATGCTTTATGGAGTGATACCATTAAATTGAACAATATGAAATTGCCAATATTTGACTTTTTTTCATCTACAAAAAGGGCGATTACACATGTTTTAAGAAAAGGATGTGCACCATTGCTTTTATTATTTAATACTGTTCTGGCAGTACTCGTCAGTACAAATAGATAAGATAAAGAAATACCAGGTACAAATGCTGGAAATTATTTGTGATATAATTTTTCAGGGGCTTCCTAGGTGACTCAATAGTAAAGAATCCACCTGCCAATGCAGGAGACCTGGGTTTGATCCCTGGGTTGGGAAGATCCCCTGGAGAAGGAAACGGCAACCAATCCAATATTCTTGCCTGGGAAATCCCATGGACAGAGGAGCCTGGTGGGCTACAATCCCTGGGGGTTGCCAAAAAGTCAGGCATGACAGCAACTAAACAACAACAACAACAACAAACCCCTCTAAATCTGACCACATTTAATAAATTTTTTCACTTGGGGGAAAAATGTCATAAACAAAGTAGAAATAAAGACAACTGACTAGTAGAAATACTTGCAAATCATGACATACAAAGGGTTAAGCTCCTTAATATAAGGACAAATAGACAAAAGGGCAAAAGACATAAACAGGAAGTTCATAGGGAAAAAAAGAGAAGATTTTAACATATGCATGCGTGCTAAGTCACTTTAGTTATGTCCAACCTACAGGCTATATACCACCAGGCTCGGTCCATGGGATTCTCCAGGCAAGAAACTGGAGTGGGTTGCCATGTCCTCCTCCAGGGGATCTTCCCAACCCAGGGATCAAGCCCACAACTGTTACGTCTTCTGCACTGGCCAGGTGGGTTCTTTACCACTAGCACCACCTGGGAAGCTCATGTTGCTAATTATCAATCATTAATTAGCAAATGATATTTTTTCAATATTTGTGGAGACACTACAACTCTCTACTCTGTGTACAAATGTATGTACATCTGTTTGGAGCAGTTCACTATTAAAATGATACTTAACTATGTTTGGCAAATTTTAAACTATGGCTCTGTTTACTCTTCTTTCCTCAGATAACTTTTGGTATGCTTCTAAACAAATTTTTGAAGTATATGAAATCCCTAATGGTAATAGACAATAACTATTCCATTAGAAACAGAAGTGTCAACAGAGGCATAATCCATAAGCCCACAAGCATATATGAGTGCCAAGGATGTGTTGACACATATTAGTTTATAGCCCACAGATTTGATACAAATGAAGGCTAAATGCAAACTGTTTAGCTGGCCAGCCTTGATATGACCCTCTTAGCTGTTGTGATATTATCCAACTAACCATTCAGAGAGGTTCCATCTGTGTTGTCTGGTTATTCATACATGTTGTGAACATCCACCACTGATGTCATACAGTCTGCTCTGCTACAGCACATATAGTAGGGGATATGATGCTCCCCACCAGGGGCCCTCAAATCGCTTTATCATTTTTCTGCAGGGTGCTTTCACTCACAGCAGTAGCATCCATCTCTCTCTTTGTCAGAGGACTGTCCATAGGTTGCTGGAGCCCCAGAGAGCTGGGAGTACCATAAGTGTCTCCCCCAGTTCCACCTCCAGCCATCACCAATGACTAATGGATGCTGGAGTGAAGCACTCCAGTTACTGTGCCCCTGACCAGGGTCTCCAGGGTCACCCTGTGGGATACTAAGGAAAATGACCCTTCTTGGAACTCTGTTTAATGCTGTACTCTTTCTTGGCTTCAGTCATCTTCACAGGGTCTTTTTCTCAAGGTTTGCTTCTAAGGAACCCAAGCTAAGACAGTGTGTTTTACTTTTAGGCAAAGTATCCATAGATCATAATGATCCGCATATAGGGGCTCAGTATCAGAATAACACATAAGTTGAGTTGGTTTATAAAGGATTTTTTCCAGCATATAAATATCAGCTTCCTCATAATTGAAGAGAAAACTTTAGAAATACATAAAAACATCAACAACAAAAAAACTGATTTAGTTCTAACAATACAAAAATACACATACAAAAATTTATTCACTATGTTCAGTTCAGTTCAATTCAGTTCAGTTGCCCAGTTGTGTCCGACTCTTTGCAACCCCATGAATCACAGCACGCCAGGCCTCCCTGACCAACTCCCAGAGTTCACTATGTTAGTAACTGCAAAATACTAAACAATCTAAATATGCACACAGGAGAGCAGCAGAATAAATCACTGTATAGCCATATAGTGTATCACTATGCACCTGTGAAAAAGAGTGAGAATGAACTCTATGAACTGATGGACAGTGATTTCCAGGTCATACTGTTAAGTGGGGAAAAAAAAGCAAAGCTTAAAAGACTATTTATGGAGATTCCTTAAAAAATTAGAGGACTAAATCTACCATATGTACTATGGTCATTTAAAGTGTTGACATCAGGGCAGGTTGAGTGAAAAGTATATAACAACTCTCTGTACAGTTTTTATGATTTTTCTGTAAGTCTAACCACTACAAGTTCACCCATGTTAAGCTAACTGAGGGAATCTGAACTGGCAGGCTCTATTCTGCCTGTGTTAAGTATTACTTACAAACCAGCTCTACAAATAAAAAGTTAATCCTCAATAATGGATCCTACAATCTGTTTCTCTTCATTTGCTTTTTGTTGTTCAGTCACTAAGTTGTGTTTGACTCTCTACAATCCCCGGGACTGCAGCATGCCAGGCTCCTCTGTTCGTGGGATTTCCCCAGCAAGAATACTGGAGTGGGTTGCTATTTCCTTCTCCTGTTTTTAATTCTAACTATAGCTCAGCTGATAAAGAATCTGCCTGCAATGCAAGAGACCCTGGTTCGATTCCTAGGTCAGGAAGATCCCCTGGAGAAGGGATAAGCTACCCACTCCAGTATTCTTGGGCTTCCCTGGTGGCTAAGCTGGTAAAGAATCCACCCACAATACGGGAGATCTAGATTCAATTCCTGGGTTGGGAAAGTTTCTTGGAAAAGGGACCGGCTACCCACTTCAGTATTCTGGCCTGGAGAACTTCATGGACTGTATATAAATGGGGTGGCAAAGAGTCGGACACGACAGAGCAACTTTCACAACTAAGATAACGCATACAGGCAGTGATCTTCTTTCTTTCTTCCTTTCTTTTTTTAATCACAGGTAGAATGAGTTTCACATAACTGGTTTGTTGTTTTGTTGTTGTTTTAGTTGCTAAATCATGTCTGACTCTCTTGCAACCCCTTGGGCTGTAGCCCACTAGGCTCCTCTGTCCTTGGGATTTCCCAGGCAAGAATAATGGAGTGGGTTGCCATTTACTCCTCCAGGAGATCATCCCCATCAGGGATCAAACCCATGTCTCCTGCAGTGGCAGGTGGATTCTACACCACTGAGCCACCAGGGAATCCCCATAATGGGTTTGTGTGAGTGCT
Source organism: Madoqua kirkii (assembly GCA_006408675.1). Lineage (NCBI taxonomy): Eukaryota > Metazoa > Chordata > Mammalia > Artiodactyla > Bovidae > Madoqua > Madoqua kirkii. Next base: position 80,600 of record SJYC01150440.1, read on the forward strand.
CAGTCATGTCTGACTCTTGTGACCTCATAGACTGGAGCCTGCTAGGCTCCTCTGTCCAAGGAATTTTCCAGGCAAGAATACTGGTATAACTCTGATGGAACTGGCCTAGTTTAAAAATTTAGAATTTTAGAGTCCTCAGATATAAACAAATGCCTATGTTTCTGGACCATTAGTACCTGGCCTATTTCTCAGGCTTAAGAATAAAAAAGAAAGGGAGAGGTTAGAACCGCAAAGCTATGTTCTACCCAATTTGTTAGCATGAGAAATGTTCTATTTTAAAAGGCTGGTTCCTTACTTGGAGTATGCTGGGGAAACCCAGTATGGGTTGTCCTCGGCCGCCTTGGCATGCCGCAGAATGGCTTCCCGAGGATTGCTGTCATCGGTTTTGTCCAAAGCAATGTTCTTCACAATGTATGAAGACAGAGTGCCTCCATGGGTTCCAACCCGGCCACCACGACCTGTTCCAAAGGGAAGAAAACAGATCAGGAACAGAGTGAGCATACAGTCTGGGCTTATGTGACAAGGCTGAGAATCCTTCACTGCTGGCCTCCCAGGCTACAGGTTAAATGAATGACGGGGGAGGGTCAGGGATTCAGATTGACCCGAGTTTTGACATTCTGTGAAGAATCAAGGTTTTAAGCATTCTGGGGCTTCTACAGACTTTGGTTTGAAGCACACTTAGGAGTACTTGAGTATTGTCCTTTCTGCTTTCATTTAAGGTAATCACAACCAAAGTGGAACATCACCAAAGCTCAACTTCCCCATAATATTTTAAAATACAGACATGTTTTTATTATGCTTTAGTTGCCTAATTTACACAATGATAGCGGTGTAGGAAGAAATACAAATAGTTCGCCATGTATATGACTTAAAAAATTCTTCAGGCATGAATACATGAAATTCAATTAACAAAAATACCAATAATCATTAGATGCTATTTTAGTTTTAAACAAGAATATCTTAGGGCTTTCCATCTTCCAAGGACCTTGTAGGAAAGAAAACAAGTAAGACGAATAGACTGATTGATTGACATTATTTTACTATATGTAATGGCTCTTGACAGGAAGCTTCACCTGGGCAGGAATTTGCTCCCCACTGAACCCTCAACTGCTAGCCTGGTTTCCAGTTCTCAAAAGACATATGACTTTCAAGGAGATTAAAAAGAGAAAAAAAGACAAAACACCACATGAAAAGTCAAGTAGCACTAAAAGATTAATTTTATCAGGCAGGGAATAATTGCCAGAGAATTTGTATGGCCAGTAACTATTATATCAGTAGCACTTAGAAGAAGCAAAGAGCTCTTCAGGCTGATGTGGGAACGGGATCTATAGGAAGAAATACATCCAATTTGGCAGAAGTCAGAAGACAGAGAAGGTTATTTTCAATAAACTGAATAGTTTAAATACAAAAGTATAGAAAGAGAGACGTTCAATGGGCATTTGGGGGCAGGAATGAACCAACAGTCATATCAGAAGATTGGAGCAGGCGAGAGGTGAGGTGTAAAGCTCAAACACGGCTGAGAGTCAGACTGTAGAGAACTCGGAATCTCTGGGCACGCAACTGGACAGTGCACAGCTTCTGAAGATGTGGGGGCAGCAGCAACATGAAAACTACCGGAACTGGGAATAAAAGCTGTCAGATGAATGCAGGTAGCCGTGAGGAGAGAGTTGAGAGAGTACCTAGTTACAAGGGCTTTTTAATAATCCAGGCAAGAATATTATACAGGAATTCTGATTGGAGGACGGTGGCAGAGAAAATGGGGAAAAAACTGAGACTGGTATATGAGACTTTTTCAATGCTAAAGGGGCAGGCCAAAGAGACAGAGGTCCAGAAGTTAGGTTCAGATGAATAAACAAGTCCTAACTGATATAAGCTCATGAACCTAAAACAAATGGAGACTGTGCAGCTGATAACAGAGAAAAGGATTCTAGTAAAGGTCGGCTGTATGACGGCCGATGCTGCTTTGCTTTCTTCTGGCCTTACTTTTTAGAAACTCTAAAGATTTTTATTCATCTTCTAGGGAGATGGGCAGCTCTATTTTAATAACACAGAACTAAATGATGGCCCCCTTGTGCCTTTTGCGAACCCTAATCCAGCCTAAATTTCGGCCCAAGTATTCAATGTTGAATTTTAAGCCAGTATGGTGAGCAGTGATTTCAACACGGAGTTCCAAGGAGCCCCAGAGCTCCAGTGAGGCCACCAAAAGGACTTGGAGACCAAGAGGAAAGGGCTCTGGGCTTCCCCTCTGCTTCAGCATAGCAGCTCTGTTTGCATCAGTTTTATGCACTGGGCTTCTGCATCAGTTCTTTAAGCAAAAAGTTCTGAGGCTGAGAGAAGGTGTTTGAAAAATCCTATTTAGTAAAAATCTCTGAAGACGGGTATCCAGGCCCAAAAGATCTTCCAAATTCTCTCGATTACCCCACCCTGGCCCTCAATGACCCCCTCTGCGGGTCATTAGCTAGATCAGTCACCTGGGCCTGCGACAGGAGGTTCGGGTTTGTGAGACTTCAGGGGATCCAGTCTGTCCTTCTCCAGCTGTTTCCTTGTACTCCGTTGGCGAGGTTCGCGGAACATAGGCAAGGCATGAGCTAGGAGAAGTCACAGTTCAAAAATTTCATTATGATAATAACCCTTCCATCCAAAAACATAGCTAGAGCATGACTAAACAGAGATGAAATGGAAGTCATAATGACGGCCTTCATCGAATAATAAAAGACAGCCTTACTGCAACCAATTAGCCAATTTCATTTGAGACCAGACACACTGTTCACCTCTCCTGGCAACTAATGGCGCTCAGGAAATACTGTCAAATACCGTCACGGAAACACTGATGAGCCTCCCCATGTACCAGACCATGGGCAGCAGTTAAACGTAACTTCTGTGGTTTTGACAAGAAACACTTAATGGGACTGCCTCTTACTTTTTTTCTTACAGGACCCAAATGTGAATAATGCCAACAGTTGCTGTCAGCCTTGGTCTCCTCAGAGGCCTCATAAACACTGGAATCACTTCACACATTTCTGAAATGTGACCACCTCTCAGGAATGGTTGACAACACTGAGCAACCAGAAGGGAGGGACACGTATCCCACAGAAACTGGGGTAGAGGCTGTCCTGAATGCACAGAGGTGACTGAATCTCCTGACATGGTGACTTAACACGGACTTATTCCTTTTTCAATGTGGTCGATGAAAGAATAAAAATCAGAGAGTAACATCTGTCCAATTGCTCTTGGTTGTTCACTCAATGTTAGAATTAAGTTTCAGAGTATAAAAGAAAATACAAATTTATAAGGGAAACAGTGTCATATTCTGGTACAGAGGGGAAGACTACTGGGGAAAGAATTAAATATCTTTTTATGACCATAAAAAGTACCAGAATAATGTCTTTGAATGTTTACATGCAAATTAAAACTTCTTTGAAAGAGAAAACTGGGGGAGAATTAAAGGACAATAAGGGTTTGAAGGAAATTTATGATGTGAATGACAGAGATGGCTATAACACCTGAAAAACACTTCTAGTACCTGCCATCCTCAATGCACACTGCCAGCCTGGGCCAGGACCATATCACTCACCAGTAAATATGCCTGCCTTGAGTTGCGGAGCTGAGAAACACAGTCACCCATCACTCTGTTGGGCAACATGACACAGTAGTATTTTTAGGAGAGGGAAAAATAGCTTTTCACTTCAAACGACTGCAGGAATTTAAGTAGGCCACGTGTAATTACATGAGGTAGACTGCTTCTGACACTGACTTTAACACTTCTATTCTTGAAAAAAAAAAAATGCCATGGGATCTTTTTACTCATCACCAGCTCCAAGAGACTTGGTTTTATACAAGACCCACCACCAGGGAGAAAGCCCAGCAGTGCAGCGACCCCCTGGGCTTGAGACTGAGCCACTGAGAAAGTCCACATGGACAGCTGCTAACAGCAATTGCTGCCGCATCTGAGATCTTTCTAGCCGCTACCCTTGGCAGGTCTAGGCTGTGACTCTGGGAGACAAAAATCTATCAGATTAACAAAGTTGTGTGACAAAGCTGAGAGACGCTGCTCTGTCCTGATAAGATTTCTGATTGTACCTCAGGTAGTTCATTTTATATCTGAAGGTCTCTGGATCAATCTGTCACAGGGTCACAGAATTTAGGCTCTTCCTTTTGGGGTTGAAAGTGACATGAAGTAACTCTGTCTCTGTGATGAGTCACAGAAGCTGAAGGAGTTTGCGATTACATGACTCCCACCCTAAACACACGAATAGGGTGTTGTTTTAAATATATGGCTGAACTTGGAGGGCTTTTTCTGTCTCTAAAGCCATGAGGTCAACAGCACACTAGAACAGAAGACAGATGCACGACAGAAAGACCATGCTAACAACTCACGGGTGATGATGTAGTCCTGGGTTAGAGTCTCTGCTTGCTTCGCCTTCCGCTGGGTTTTAACTACACATAATTTCGCTCCCCTGAGAAGAGTTAAAGCAAATTATTTCTTTTATTTGGTCCTGGAAACAGAAAGTCGATGTCAAAAGCATTAGACACTTTTCAGGAACACATTCTGTACACACCAACTCACCAAGTCCTTGACTTTCTAAGGACTGGCAACAGATGGAGCCCTTGGTGATAAGAAAGTAAACATATGGGAAGGCAAGTCTGTACATCAGTGGTTACTACTGTGTGAGAGGGTTAGAAAGGTAACTGGAAAACAAAAGGCTAGTTTAAAAAATCTATAGAAATAACCTAAAATTAAGATCTTGAAGAGATATTAACATTAATCAACCTTTTCACCCTAAAGGTCACAGAGCTTCAATTTTAGTTTATGGCTCAGATGAAAGCAAACTGGGTGGTCTACAGCCTCAGTGGCATTGGTCCACATCTCAAATACAAGAGTACAAGTGTCTGGATCCAAGTCAGCTTGGCAGGATTGCCAAGGGGCTACAGCCCAAGAATGTGTGGGATTAACCAAAAGTGTGCTTAGAATGTTTCACTCTCCTTAGCAACAATGAGTATCCCTTCAGGAGAGACAAATACAAATAAGTAAATTTTTAAAAAGAGTCCAAAGATAGTGCCTTCTAAAGGGTGCTATCAAATAGGGTTCATCATTTTCTCAAGTAAAATGGACCCCTTCCTTTCATCCTACTTACATTAGTATTTTTAATTTCTTTAGTAAATAACAAACAAAATCCTATTTGTTCTTAAAGACCACAATATATAATTTTATTTTCTAGGGCAAAGGTTCCAATTCCAGAAAATTCTGAAGGAAACAGGACTGTCTGCTTCTATGCAGAGCCAAACTATAGTCAATAAATATTCACTAATAGAGGACAGGCTTCCTTTCCCCCCAGAAGAATGTGGGACCTCACGATAGGTTTATGGGGGGACCCCAGTAAATTTAGCATATGGAATATATAGTAATAGATAGTCTTTTGTAATAGATAGTCTAAAGAAACAGCTAGCTAATCACTTCCTGTATCTTAATAGAGAGAAACAGACCATCTCTTTTGGATGGTGACACGTTTACCTTGTGCCCAAGGAAAAGAAAAATAACTGAGGGACTGACTGAGCCTCCAGTGAGTTTTCTAGGTTCTTGAAACACACTGATATGCTTAAATTTGGCAACTGGGCAGATGTGGGGTAGAAGGGGAAACTGTCTGTGGTGTCCTCCTCTGCTGGCAGAGAACAACTCTGCCAAACATCCAAACGGTACCTGAGAAAAGCCCAAACAGAAAGGGAACAAAACAGACAAGCCGGTTCCATTTCCTGTGAGCGGTTCATTCCCTGTTCTGCTAATCCCTTACATGCATCACTGTTAACGCCACTGTCCAGGGTGGTATGCAGAGTGGGCAGGCCTTTCCCCCCCTTGCACTCAACATTTCAGCTAAAGAACTGCAAATCCCCAGGAAACTTTCACTTTGAATTCTGTATGGATCAAGGAGCTATCTAAATCCACTTTAAAGCACAATATGAGGAGTTTGAGGCTTTACTCTGGGCCAGCTGCATTTTCTAAAAGGGTGGATCCCCATCAAAGAGGGAAAAAATAAAAGCAGGGGTGAAAAAAAAGCCCGCCCCCCAGTTGCTGTCATCCATCTCAAACCGGCAACGCTTATGAAATACCTCTGACTCTTGCTGGGGTCATAGTAGACTTTGGCCAGCCCGTTTCCAGTCCCCACCATGATCTGGTTCAGCTTTGGGTGCCAGAGGCAGCGGACAACGCTCTAGAAAGGAAAAGGCATGGGAATCGTCTAGATGCGGCACAAATAAAGGGGAAGAAGACTCTGCTGGCACTTGGATGGCTAGTTTACCAAACTGATGTCACCCTGATGTAGCTTTTAGGGCATTTTCTTCCAAACCACTGAGTTCTGTTCTACCACATATTATCTCTGCAACACTCTATAGCAATATAAAAGCTGCCCCCTTCCTGCCTTCTCTCCTCTCCTTTTCTGATAGCATCAAAACCATGAAGCTGGGCCTTCCCAGCTCCGCTGTCATGTGAAGCTGGCATCTCAGAATGCTGAACCCACATAATGTGGTTCATTTTACCAGTGAAGCAGATTTAGATCTCAGCGACTCATGCGTTTATGCACACAGTATGCCCCTCTGGACAGCATATTGAGGCCAGGTGGTTACTATTTTTAGTTTACAAAGAACCAAATCTCATAAAGCTTTCTCAGGAACAACACACATTTGTGAACTATGAATGATATCTCCCTATCTGTGAGATTAACCAGCAGGACAATAGCAGAAGTAAAACAGAGATACGGAATATAAAGATATGATGTTAATTTGAACAAAAAGCAGGTTAGGAGAAGGTTTGCTGGAAGAAGCTATGATCCTGTGAATCATTACTGGTGAGGAAAATAATTGCTGTTCTGGGGTCAGAAAGAACTGCAAGTTCCCAGTGAGAACTACAAGCTGTTTTTAATTTTTGGTGAAATAAGAGGGCAGAGGTGGAAGAGATGGCAGGGACAGAATTAAGGTGGGAGGCAGGGGGGAAGGAGGCTCAGGTTGGTAGGCAGAAATGCCACAGGTTGGGTTCTGCAGATCTCACTGTGACAGAACAAGAAATAGTGGAAACATTAATTCAGTGATTATTAGAAATCTCTCATGCACCAAGCAACATACAAGGACTAATAGGAAAGGGTACAATTAGATAGTGCCATCTTACATCCTAATATTAAAATGTAAATCATGGAATTTCTGTCTTCTAAATCAACCTTGGGCTGATTTTTTTTTTTTTTTTTGGCTTCTTCTTCACAACCATCTAGTTCTTTTGTTAAGATAGAATATCTGGTAATTTCTGCAATCCCTTTTGATAGAAATTCTGGCTTCCATTTGACTGGTTTTTAAAAAAAAAAATGCATGGAGTTAAATGGCTACAAAGCCCACTCTGAGATTCCTGAGAAACTAACAAGAAATGTAAGAAATGTAAAAGTGTCTGCAGAACTTCTAATTCATGTCTGACAATATTCCAGAATAGTGGTTCTAGCACAGCTGAACAGGGTTGAGATGTTCTATTGAGAAAATCAAACCAGAGTGGCTGTGTTTATCCTATCATCAGGGGGAAAATTAAGTTAAACAGGCAGGTTTGTACAATTTTAAGTTTTCGTCCTACAATTTTTTTAAACCTATAGTATCTGCGACTCAGTGTCTACTAGCAAGTGCTGAAAGATGATAAAACATATACAATGGTGAGTGAATATTAATAGGAAAACTTGAAAGTAGTAAATTATATTTTTTCAGTAAAATGTGAAAGCAGTAAATCAAAGTTTAACAACTAGGGGGTGAGGTTACTGTCACCTTTGTGCATGTGCTCATGAAACTTACTTTACAGTGCATGTGTAGAAAAAGTCACGCTTTTCTCCTAACAACACTGCCTTGTTGGTAAGATGGAATTAAGTTTATCAATAGATCATGGTCTGCAAAGCACAGCCTGACTAAAAGGTGCTCCGCACTGAGCCTAATGGGAGAACCATGCCTAGACCACTGGGAATCTCTAGATGATCAAGGTCAGGCATGTGGGAACTTGAAAAGAGTCACAAACAACTTCACATCAAAGCTAGAGTAAGCTCATCCAAGCCAATACTCATCTCCTTCAAGTCTTGGCTTAACTCATCACTATTCAGACCACCCTATTTAAAGTGCACCACACAACTCCCCTGATTTTCCTTGTTTTCATAGCATATGTTACCTTTTAACATAATATACAACTTACAGTTAATCATGCATCTAACATAATATATAACTTACTGTTAATCATGTGTCTAACATAATATACAACTTACTGTTAATCATGCTTCTAACATAATATATAACTTACTGGTCATTATGCTTATTGTCTGGGCTTCCCAGGTGGCACTAGTGGTAAAGAACCTCCTGTCAACGCAGGAGGCCCAAGAGATGTGGGTTCAATCCCTTGGTTGGGAAGATCCCCTGAACGAAGGCACAGCAACCCACTCCAGCATTCTTGCCTGGAGAATCCCACAGATAAGAGGAGCCTGGCAGGCTACGGTCCATGGGGTCGCGTGGGGTCGGACACACTGAAGAGACTAAGCACGCACACACACACATGCTTACTGTCTGCCTCCCCTACTAGAATATACAGGCTGCTCTTGGTCTGTTTTGTGTGGCCAAGGATCTTAAGTGCCTAGATTAGCATCTGATACTTAATAAATATTTGCTGCAGGAATGAATTAAAAGTTACAACTCATCCAACCTAAATAGATTGCTTTGCTAGGTAGGGCTGGAGACAGACAATTTTCAAGTTAAAATCATTACTGCCTATGAGAAATAATTTGATTCCTCCAGATTTTTATTACACTCAAGTATCATACAAACGCAGAGGGTTAGTTCCCTCCCAATGTGGGCCAGAAAAGGGGGATGAACAAGAGCCAGAGGGGTAAGGGAAGATAGTGAGAGGGGCTCTCAAGGGTCTTCAGGAATCTCAGCTGCCCATAATTGGCCCCAGGACAATTTTAAAGACACAATACTAAAGTTATTTTCCTTCCTTGGTTCTCTAGAAGTCTGGCTGAGCAGTCTAAGATTACTGGTTCTCAAATATGTTGTCAAGCGAGCAGGGTACAGAATTGGAAAAGATCCACAACGTAGGCCTGATAAATTCCAAGACACCAGCCAAAGAGGCAGTTTCCAGGGGCAGCAGTTACTGTTACCCTCTCCGTCTACGCTGAGGGTGTAAATGTTAGAGAGAGGCAAGGGCTGGGCCAACAGACCAACGTCTGACTGCTTTCCAGGGAGTCCAAGCTCAGGGCACTGCATCTCTATTCCCGCTCTCAGCCTTTCCCTCCTACGCCCTCACACGCACGTGACTGGGCAGCACGAGCTCTCATGGAGAAGCTCGTTTACCTTCCTTTTTACATGGAAGGAAGGAGAAGGCAAGTGAGCCCCCTCGAACTAAACAGTCATTCCAGAGCACCATCCACTGCAGTGGTGAGTCACCAAGCATCCAGTGAGGGGCTGGAGCCGTCTGAGTTAGGCAACAGACACTTAAGGCTCAATTACCCTAAGACTGGTTATTAATCAAATGCTACCCGGATTCCAAAACATGGAATGAAGAAACAGAATTCAAAGTCAAAGGTGGGTGGGCTTCTTTTTTGTTTATTAATATTTATTGTGTGTGTTTAGCTAACCTTCGTAAACTTTGCAGCTAATGCGGCTCCACACTTTGTCCTGTCAAGGAAATGCATCTTATAGCAGAGAGCTGGCCATCTGCCAAACCAAACAATCGCTGAGAAGGCAGCGAGGCTGGGGAGCAAGCAGAGCTGCCCCGCTGCTAACTTGCTGCTAACTTGTCAAACACACATACTGGGTTTTACATAACAACAATGGGACACGTGCCTGCTAGAAGCCCAAGGAGCTATCATAAGACAAATGAGCTACAGCTACTTAGAAAGAGTGCACTCACTTCATCCACCATCCTCTGTTCTTGAAGAGGTACTTCTGCAGCTGGGGGCTTGCCACATTCAGAAGGACAGATTTACTGAGTGAGACAGCGAATGGAGGGCAGAGAACACATCTGAATTAAAGGACCAGAGGGAACCATCATGACACGAGATCTACATGGACCAGAGAGAGAGCACTGCACTGCCAAGAACTAGATTCTGAAGTTAGTCTGCATATTTTAAATATAATGATTTGCTTTATTAAATTGATAAAGGATTTTATCTTACACTGATCCACTTCATCTTACTAAAGCATTGTGGAGCCACCACTGGCTTCCTTGAGCTGCTTAAACTGAACTCCACGTCAACAAAAAATTGTTTAGCTTTTTGAACCAAAAGCTACTGTCATTTTAGATAATTTGGCGGTGCAGAGGAACCATGGTCTGCCTCCAAAGTACTCAGCTCTAGCAGCAGCCAGAGAGTAACCGGTGCTAGAGATGGTAAGCGAGATGACAGGGCAGTAACCAGACTTTAAAGTGCTCCACACAGAGAGCTTTCTTCTCTGCAGAAGCCAAAGAAAAGGGAGGGGGGTGGGGCAGAGAAGAAGAAAACACTCCGTGTACAAAAAGCAGTGTCAAGATTCCAAAACAGGAACTTTGGAATTACTCCTCTGCAAAAGTAAAAACACCATAAAAACCCCAAATAATTTATTGCTGTGGTTTTTTGGTTTACTTGATGTGATGGAAGCAAACAAAGAGAAGAGGAAGAAATCAATGAGGGAAATGAATTTGTATTTTAGGACATGGGAGGAAGGGAACTATGGGGGTTACTTGCAACTTTATGTTATAAAAGTAGCTGACTCCTCACAACACTACAAAACTAATGATCTCACCTCGATTTCACAAGAAGAAGAAACTGAGGCTTGCAGGAAGCGGGGTAACATTCTCAAGGTCACAGAAAACTTGTACACAGAGGAGCTGGGATGCTCAGGGAGGTTTTCGCGACTCCCATGCTCATTCCTTTATATCTCCTAATTATGCAAAGCTCTGTTTTAGAAGATGGGAAGGAAAAGTCGCTGCAGATTTTAAATCATCTCCAAACCTACCTAACCCATTAGAAGTCCTAGCAAGTTTATACTAAAAAGCAGATGATATTACTAAAATCATAAAAGAAAAAGTCTGCTACTGCCCAGTTCACAAATGTTACTATAAAAGAAATCAATGCCTGCAGAACATCTTAGGCATCAGTAATGCACATATCCAAACACCGCCCTTATTCGACTTCACACGCTAAAAGCAGCCCAGCACCCTTCCTAATTTTATATCTTAAACACGATTATGATGAAACGCCCTTTCCTGATCCTTCCCAGCTGCTGACCCACACTGTAAAAGAAACTCCATCTGGTTTTTTCATGTTTGGTTTTTGTCATATAGTATAAGAATGGATAAGCTAACTCAGAGATTCCTTGGGAGAAATATTTTCCAAATTTTCAAAGGTAAGAGCCTCACACATTTCTGTGAAGGAGACTTTCACACAGTTCTGCAAATGTGTGTAGAGGGAGCATCATGGTCGTGCACGCCCTCAGGACTGCCCAATACATCTGAAAGGCCATGTATATGCTGATGCCCAAGTTTAAGAACACAGATCAAGATGTGAGTCCACAACGAAGAAAAAGAAGGCAGAAGAAAAAGGAAAGGTACTGGTGAAAACATTTTCTTTGGATTTGCACCAACCCAGCTTTATTTCACAGAGAAAGAAAAATTGCTTTCCACATTAAAACACTTAACCAGGTAGATAGAAGAGTCAAGTAGGAACGCTTTAAATTTTTCCAGGTTATTTGTCTTGTCCTCCCAAAGCCTTGCTTTTCCCAAACTTGGATTATTCTGCAGTATGCTTGCGCCACTGGGCTTAGTTTCACTCCTTTCAAGTCCAGGGAGCAAACTTGCTGAGTAAACCTCTGTCTACAATAAATAGGACTCCTCAACACCCACCTGATCTTCACGGAGATACCCCTCGAACAAAAATGATTAAAAACATTTTCTCTGCTCTTCTAAGTGAGCACATGTCTATCCATTTTTCCCCCTCCACATTCCTCCAACTCTAAGGAAGTTCCAGCAGAGGGCCAGACAGGTAGTAATTGTCACTTTTTGCTGAAAATCTTCTTAATCTCCCTTCTTCCCTGCCCCAAACAATTCTCTCTCTGATAAACCAGACAGAAGCACAATGGTGAAAAGATAATGTTGTGGCACTTTTATAAATGTAGAGGTTGTAGAAAACAAGCAAACAAGGAAAAGCGTTGCTCTACACCTGCCATAAATATCTGGTACAGATGCACAGACTGTGCTTTTTGAAAAGAAAGTGAAAATCAGTAGCTCAGTTGTGTCTGACTCTTTGCGACCCCATGGACTGCAGCCAGCCTCCTATGGAGCAGGAACTCTCTAGGCAAAAATTCTCTAGGCAAGAATACTGGAGTGGGTTGCCATTTCCTTCTCCAGGGGATCTTCCCAGGGATCAAACCCGGGTCGCCTGCATTACAGGCAGATTCTTTACTATCTGAGCTATCAGGGAAGCCCTGGTGAAAAGTTTTTGAAAACTGGCATTTAATTATCAAATTAAGTCCTATCAAACTCATGGAAAATGCATTTATTAAAGTCAGTTTATTTACAGACTCTGGTCTAAAATTAAGGTAACTGTTAAAGCAGTAAAAATCTGGAACCTGGTAATTGTCCTTGGCACAAAATGAATCACATCTGTAGCTGATAATAAATTCGCCTAAAGAATTTCATCACGAGAAAAAGTTCTTGGAGAAAATGGAAGGTCTCTTGGGTAAGAAAATTAAATACAATCTTCTTCATCTAATTCAAAACACTAAATGTCAATTTGCTCCAGTCTGCTCTTTGAGGAGAACTTACAAAGGCAGGGGAAATAAAAAGCACAAATAACGACTGAAGAAATCTGATAATTATTTGATTAATGACAGTCTAGGAGCAGGAAACAAATAGGTGGAGGAAAGTTAGAGTCCCCAGGGTGAGTGACACCAGTGGTGGGTCAAGACAAATACTCACCTAGAATCAGTACTTACTGCAGGCGCATCCCCAAAATTCTCACAGAACTCCCTACTGGTGGGCACAGGATGGACCAAGTATGCCGAGACATGGAGTCCTGGGGGCTGAGAGCGGCTAGGGCGCTATAGCCTCAGGCAAGTCAGCACCAGCACAGAGTGGGTCTGTCTGTAATATCACACAGTACCCTCTGTTATGAGTACCAGTACCCTCTGTTATGAGCATGGGAAGCACTGCCTAAGGCCATCTCTCTCGATCGAATCTATGCAGACCCAGACCACTTTACCCTTCTTCATTTGGCAATAGTTTGAGATGGGCATAAAGATAATAAGCATACATCTTTTCTTTATGTAAATAAACAAAGCACAAATGGATAGAGCTTTAAGTCCCTAACTAACTACTAGACAGAAGATATATACGATCAGATCTTAGAATTCTATCATCAAGCGTGTAAAACCAAAAAACTGCAGGAGAACCTGAGTCTTCAGAGGTGAACCAACTGTACAGGGTACGTGAAGCACTATTTGTTTGACATAGTATAGGTAAAGAAGTGTTACACATTATACTCTTTTACTAAGCCCTTTGGGGGGGTCTCTAAACCCCTCATCATACAAGACGATCTAGCACTCCAGAAAAGGGGAAAACACTATCCTGGGGCTATGAGTTAACTATAGAACTCTTTGTTTCCCACACTAATATAAACTGTGAAAGTCTGGCCAGAATTCTGATAGAACAGCTGGAAAACTTGTTACCAAAGAGCACTAATAAAACTCTGGTTGGGAGAGGGAAGTCTGCATAGAGACTCCTACAAGACACAAAGTCCTTTACTCGGTCTTCTCTCAGTGGGGTGTGGTATGCGTGTGCTGGAGTTGGAGAGCAGAACCCTGTCGTTACCGTATTATATGTTTATACATGTTATAAAGAATAGTGTGTCATTTTGAACATCGACAAAATTGACCTATCTACAAAATCAATCTCTCTCTTTTTTTTGACATTTTATGGAGTCCAGTATGTTTCTCCTTCAGGGCTGTGTTATCTCTTAGGTGAGTCTTCATCCGGGTTTGTCATTTATGGCAATCCCATCTATACAAGGAAGTATACATACTTGCTTAAATGCCAATTATATAAAACGCCAAACTCTTGTGTAGAGAAGGTAAATAAAAAGTTTCTCATTAATCAAAAGGGAAACACTATTTCTCTTATTTTGAAGGACTACAATAGAAGTAAAACAGAACACAAACATTTCCTTGAGACTGCTGACACCAAGTAGGCAGAAGATGCCTTTTAATACAGCATGTTGCAGAGTTAAATGACACTAGAAAATGAATAAACTATGAAACTGAACAAGACCTTCTTTGACTCCTCATTCTTCAGTGATTTATGAAGCCTGAAGAAGGATCTGATAGGCTCTTCATGAGATCAGACCTGTCAATCAGTCCTGAATATTCACTGGAAGGTCTGATGCTGCAGCTGAAGCTCCAATACTTTGGCCACATGATGCAAAGAACTGACTCCTTAGAAAAGACCCTGATGCTGGGGAAGATGGAAGGCAGGAGGAGAAGGGGACCACAGAGGAAGAGGTGGTTGGATGGCATCACTGACTCAATGGACTAGAGTTTGAGCAAGCTCCAGGAGTTGATGGACAGGGAAGCCTGGCATGCTGCAGTCGATGGGGTCACAAAGAGTCAGATACGACTGAGCAACTGAACTGAACTGAAATGAGATCATTGTCAAATAGATAACTATAGGAAAAGACAACTCACTATAGGCTTTGAAACAGGATTCCTACAGTAAACATTATTTCAAAGAAGATAGCATTGAATAGAAAATCTAAATAACTGCCCTTGAACTAAGAGTCTACCGGTTAAATTTATAAACCGTTCTTTGAAAAGAGACTGGAAATAACAGAAATGAGGTGATAAGCAGATCAGAATTTGTCTTCTCTTCTGAAGAAGAATAATGACTGGACTTTTGAAAAATACAGTGACAAATTCCAACAAATAATTTTTACTTCAAAGCAGAGCGTGTTTTACAAAACAGACCCAAGAAACAGATCATATTCATTAACAGTATAACAACCAAAACAAATATTCATTACAGTTTTAGATTACCAGTATTTTAAGCATCCACAGTAAATCTGCTTCCTCTACTGAACTCAAAACATAGCTATTTTTAGTAAGACTGAAAAAGGATCATCTTAAGTTTTAAAGAAGCAGACAAAATCTGTACATCGAATCTAAAAGAAAACATATTTATGTTCTGAAATTCCAAATTAATTAGAAAAAACTATTAATAAAAAACAAAAGCCAAGAGAAGCTGGCATGAAATAGGATATGATAGTAAGTGCCAATAAGAATATACTAAAATAAAATATAATAAAAGGGAAAGCAAAATTAACAAATACATGTTCACCAAACACCTACTATGTGTCATATATTGTTCTAACCCTTTGGAATATAACATTCTGCCCACTCACATGGCACCAAGGAGCCCCCTTACTCCAATTTGCTCACTGGAGAATTTAGAAATGATTGAGAAAAGCATATCAAAGGTAAAACAGAAGTGTTGAGAAAATACAACCCACAAGAAAATGTTAAAATAACAATATCAACTAAGTTTGGTTCACTTAGACAAGAGAAGACAGACGGAACAGTAACTTTATAATCTTCAAGGAAACAGAGGATGTTGACCAGCTGTTCTCCAATTCCTTGAGGACTAGAGTAAAGGATGTGGGCTCTAAGCATGAGAATGTAGGCTAAAAGTAAAGGGGAAAAAAAGAGCTGATGGTAATGAGAGTTTTTATAAACAGAAATGAACTCTTTCGGGAGGTTGTAAAATCTTCTGTTAGAAGTCTAATTTTCATATAAGAAAGCTGAGTTGTAGTCCTCAGGTAGGCAAGAAGATGGGCTCTGGACAACAATACTGAGACACAAAGCAAAAAGAATCTGCCTGCAGTGTAGGAGACCCTGGTTTGATTCCTGGGTCAGGAAGATCCCCTGGAGACAAGATAGGCTACCCACTCCAGTATTCATGGGCTTCCCTGGTGGCTCAGATGGTAAAGAATCTACCTGCAATGTGGGAGAACTGGGTTTGATCCCGGGTTGGGAAGATCCCCTGGAGGAGGGCATGGCAACCCACTCCAGTATTCTTGCCTGGAGAATCCCCATGGACAGATGAGCCTGGCAGGCTACAATCCAGGGCATCACAAAGAGTCGGACACAACTGAGTGACTAAGCACAAAGCAAAGTCACAATGTGCCTGATGCCCCAGCTAATGAAGCAAAAGCCAGCAGCTCTGCTGTCGTACTTACATGAAGGGAATTTATCACCAGCATAGGAGAGGGGACTTGCACTAGGACCCGAGAGATCAATTTATTTCCTATAATATGAATGTCCCTGCTAATGTGTGGTGATCTTAAGACAATTCCTCTTAGGCACATCTGCTGCAATTTGTACTATTTAATTATTTAAACACTATTAAACACTGTATTTTACATAGTGTTTTCCATCACTGTTATCATTTTTTAATAAAAAAAAAATTTC
This sequence comes from Madoqua kirkii, assembly GCA_006408675.1. Lineage (NCBI taxonomy): Eukaryota > Metazoa > Chordata > Mammalia > Artiodactyla > Bovidae > Madoqua > Madoqua kirkii. Next base: position 97,091 of record SJYC01150440.1, read on the forward strand.
CTGGTGCTGGGTGAAATAGAGGGATCATATTCCACTCTGTCTCTCTCTCTGAATGCAGTTATAAAACCCAAATTTGAGGATTTTGAAAAGTAAATAGGAGTAGGACTGGGAAATTAGTCCAGAACTCAAACTACCACTGAAGCAGCATCAAGTTTACTATTTCCCCCAACTCTGGTACTTTACCCTACCTCCTGGCCCCCTAAAAAAACTGTGATGAACAAAGTATCAAAACTTTAAATTAAGACAGCCTCAATTCAGCTTACTTTTCCTTTTGTCTCATTCAATATGGCTTGACATAGTAGTGTTACTGTTCCTATTTTTATTTAAAGTACTGGAATTTTGCTTGTCATGAATTTTTTGCATTAATTTTATTTTTTATAATGTTGCATTAAAATGTTTATTTGTTTTGATTACTGAGTTTTTTGATACCTTCTTCTATTTTGTGTTTGAGCCTGACTCTAGTCCTGGCCCTGCCTCAACCTTATAGCTCATTCTATAACACAAAAATTAGCTCAAAATAAACCACACACCCAGAAAGAACCACAGTAAACCATAAAACTTTTATAAGAAAACACAGAAGAAAATCTGCAAGAGCTGGGTCAGTCAAGGAGTTCTAGATGTGACAGCAAAACTACATTCTAAGAAAGAAGAAAAACTGATAATTTAGACTTTATCAAAATTAGTTTCCTTTGAGGGACTCTATTAAGAAAAAGAAAAAACAAGCAAGAGACCAGGAGAAAATATCCCAAGAACTTGGTACCTAGAATATATAAGACTCTCAAAATTAACATTAAGGAACAAACCTGATTTAAAACTGGGCAAAAGACTTGAACAGGCAGTTCACCCAGCGTGACATAATCATAGAAAATGAATACAGGAAGATATTCAAGTCTCCCATTTTGCAGGCGGATTCTTTACCGACTGAGCCACCAGGGAAGCCCATGAATGCTGGAGTGGGTAGCCTATCCTTTTCTCCAGGGAATCTTCCCGACCCAGGAATTGAACCAGGGTCTTCTGCACTGCAGGCAGATTCTTTACCAGCTGAGCTACCAGGGAAGCCCTCGCTGGTCATTAGGAAAACACAAACTATAACTATGATGAGAAAGCATTTCAAATACCTGTTTGAATGTATAAGATAAAAATGTTACAATACAATGTTGGTAAGGATGCAGAGCAAGTAAAAAACACATATACTGTTGGTGGAAATACAAAATAATACTGCTTATCTGAAGTTTGGAAGTTTCTTATAAAAATAAATATACATTCATCATATGACCCAGTAAGCCTATTAGGTATTTGCCCTGGAGAAATGAAAAAATTATGTTTACACAATGAATGATTGTTATTGTTGTGGTTTAGTTGCTAAGTCTTGTCCAACTCTTTTGCAACCCTATGGACTGTAGCCTGCCAGGTTTCTCTGTCCATGGGATTTCCCAGGCAAGAATACTGGAGTGGGTTGTCATTTCCTTCTCCAGGGGATCTTCCTGATCTAGGGATCTAACCCGTGTCTTCTGCATTACAGGCAGATTTTTTAGGTCCTGGAGAAATGAAAAAATTATGTTTACACAATGAATGATTGTTATTGTTGTGGTTTAGTTGCTAAGTCTTGTCCAACTCTTTTGCAACCCTATGGACTGTAGCCTGCCAGGTTTCTCTGTCCATGGGATTTCCCAGGCAAGAATACTGGAGTGGGTTGTCATTTCCTTCTCCAGGGGATCTTCCTGATCTAGGGATCTAACCCGTGTCTTCTGCATTACAGGCAGATTTTTTAGGGCTAAGCCACCAGGGAAGCCCACAAATGAATGCTTGCAACAGCTCTATCCAAAATCTCCCCAAATTAAAAATACTCAAATGTCCTTTAATAGATAAACAAACTGTGCTATATTCATACAGTGGAATACCACTCAGCAATAAAATGTTAACAAGTCAGTGAGACGCACAACTGACCTCAATGAATCTTAAAGGATGCTGCTGAAAGAAGTTGATCTAAAAGGTAACACACACTATGAGTCCACGTACATGACATTCTTGAAAAGTCAACACTAAAGGGAAAAAGAATAGACCAATGAATAGCAGGGATAAGGAGCTGAGAGTGGGAGAGTGGGGAGAGTGTGACTACAGAGGGATGGCACAAAGGAGTGTCTGGGGGTGACGGAACTGTTCTGTATCCTGATTGTACTGCTGGGACTACAGGAACCTATAGGGGCCAAAAGTCACTTTAAAGATAATAATCAGTACTACTAAACTTGTTCCTTTCATTTTCCTTATGTAAAATGTTTTAAGATTTGATAAGGTAGATGTTGGGCTTCCCTAGTGGTTCAGCAAGTAAAGAATCCACCTGCAGTGCAGGACGTAGGTTCAATCCCTGGGTTGGGAAGATCCCCTGGAGTAGGAAATGGCAACCCACTCCAGTATTCTTGCCTGGAAAATTCCAAGGACAGACAGCCTGGTGGGCTACAGTCCGTCGCAAATAATCAGATGTGACTGAGTGACTAAACCATCACCACCATTAAGGTAGACATTAACGGTTAAACCACCATGAAATTGGTATTTCTTTCCTTTCTACTCTCATATGCCTACAGATGAACACTCCACTGCACTCTTTAAATCCCGAGAACTGCTGTGCTGGAACATCCACAATATAATACTGTTAGGTGCAATGAGAAGTGATGTAATCACACCTTACAGACAGCAGTCTGGTGTCCTGTACACTGTGAGGTGAACTTAGCAGGAGATTCCAGCTGAGTTCCAGTCACTATTAAAAACTGAACTCTGGCTTGTATGCTGCCTCCTTCAGGAAATTTCAAGAAAGGGTTTAGTAAGTCAAATCACAAAAGTAGTAAAATCACAATGCTGTTTTTCCATTCTAGCCCAACGGCATCTCTTTTCATTGCTAATTAAAGAAAATATTCTTACAGAAAGTGGCACTGACTGATCACTGTGCTTTACAGTAAAGCATTATCCTAGTTACCAGGCTGGAAGTTAGCTCAGGACCCGGGTAAAAGGCAGTACTGGAAAAAGAACCATGTAATTGCTGTGCTGGCAAACTGACACTGAAACTCCATCATCCTCTATTTACTCCCAGGTTCCCTATCAAATATTAACATACCTCAGAAGGCCAGGAAATACACAGTGCACACACACCTTTTTTTGTTCCCAGTGAGCAAATGCTCAATAAACCTAGGTTGAGTATACTGTCATATCGTTTGGCAATGGGAGAAGAGACACATTTTACTAAATACAAACATACTGATCAGGATCCATCTAGAATTTACATTGTTTAATCTTCCCAAGAAAGTGAATTTCATTATGCTGATATTGCTTTATTCAAAATAATACATAATTCAAAGCAACTGCTATTTCCTAGCCAACCAAGCGGCCTGATTGCTCTTTAATAAAAGTCAGATAATGGAAAGCTAGTTTAACTCAAAGCCCGTTTTTTTCCATTCCCTGTGCTTCACATTAAAAAAAGTTTCACTGTATTTTAGAAAGCAGATAAATGCCAACTACAGTCTTTCTTTCATTTTCAGTTGGCATTTGCACTGCCTATAGCTCAGGTTCCCTCTGTGTACTATTTTCCTTAAGCTCCTGATTGGGCAAAGAGACCTCTTGTCTATTTCTAGAAAACATTTAAAGAGGTGCAATTCGGCCCGAGCTGGGACTACTAGTAAGACAGATCATGAGTCTATTCCCAGCCCAAATTGGAAGAATAGAGGAGTGCTTCAGCTCCTTCAGAGACAAGTGTTCACAGGCACAACTTCATTAATTCATTAAGTTTGGAGTAAATTCTCAGACTAGCTATGTCTGTATTCAAATATGAGAACAAAGACACACTCCAAAGCCAATTCTGAGGACTCCCTGGAATATCCATTCATTTGAATGGCCTTTCTGCTCTCCTTCACGTGTACAAATAACATGGGGTAACTGCAGTGTGAAGAGTCAGCATGTCCCCTACACTTAATAAGATAAACAGCTAGATTCATGAAGGGCCTATTACTTCATGGCCCCATTATATCCATTTCTCTCTCTTCAATCTCTCTGAATTCAAGAAAACAATATTCTCTTCTAATAAGAACAAAAGAACTTTAATATAAAATAGAAGTGGTAATCCTTTCATTTTATATGTTGTATGTCATATTATATATTAACGCATATAGCAATTTTTTGGACATCAAAATTTGTTAATGTAAAGGTCATATTTGGTATATTCTGTGGGTAATATGATAAGATATGATCTTTCTCAGCGATTCCTTCTACATTGTTATACTACTTTTATAATCAGAAAAACTCAAAATTAAAAAAAGCTAATCTGAGGTTTCCCTGGTGGCTCAATGGTGAAGAATCTGCCTGTCAATGCATGAGATAAGGGTTCGATCCCTGATCTGGAAAGATCCCACATGTCATGGAGCAACTAAGCCCATGTGCCGTAACTACTGAGCCTGTGCTCTAAAGTTAGGGAGCCGCAACCACTGAAGCTGGCGCCTGGGAGCCTGTGCTCTGCAACTGGGGAAGCCACTGCAATGAGAAGCCCACACACCTGCCGCAACGAGAGAGCAGCCCCCGCTCCCCACTTGCCAGCAACAAAGATCCTGCAGAGCCAAAATAAATAAATAACATTATATATAGAAAAGGCGAATCTGAATAGTCCTCATTGCAATGTATATAGGAAGAATGGATGTACATATTAAGAATCATATCTTACAAGGTGAAGAAAAATAATGGGAACTCAAGTTCTCTTCAGAACTTCACCTAAATTAAAGAAGGAAACACAGTTGGTATTTTTACGGAAATTTTTGTTTTCTTAAAGCAATCTCTTTTTTTACACAGTATGGACCGTACCTTCTTATGCAGTAGGCTATCTTTATAAGTCAGATAAATAGGTCTGAAATAAGAAACTTTCCCACCTTTTGGTAAATATATAAACTATTACTTAACATACTTTTAACAATAATCATGTATTTTGCAACCATGATAATTAAGGGGTAGAGAAAATAGCCTGTAGATAGGTAGGCATTAAGTAAGTGTGCAGAACTCAAATTTCATCTCTCCAAGGAAAAGATTCCAGAGAACAAACAAGGGTAGAAAGAAACAGAACTCTACGATAATCCTTGTTCTTTGCCATCTGGTCTCTTCAATGATTAAAAAACGTTCCTAAAGCTAATCAAATATTCTTCCAGTTCAGTTCAGTCGCTCTTTTCAGTCCAACTCTTTGCCACCCCATGAATCGCAGCACGCCAGGCCTCCCTGTCCATCACCAACTCCCGGAGTTCACTCAAACTCACGTCCATCAAGTCAGTGATGGCATCCAGCCATCTCTTCCTCTGTCATCCCCTTCTCCTCCTGCCCCCAATCCCTCCCAGCATCAGGGCCTTTTCCAATAAGTCAACTCTTTAAATAATCACGAATGAATTCTTGTCTTCTTTAAAAGACCTTTACTATAATCCTTCTTATACAGGTACTAGGATTCTCAATCAGCTTTGAAATGCCTACAGCAGTCTAGTTGAAAATGCGAAATCAAGTTTCTCTAACTTTCCCTTCCGTTCAGCAGCCAAATGCTAGCTCAGCTGTGCTAGATGCTATAGCTATGTTTTAAAAATAGAGGTTTAGTTATTCTTTCTTCTCATTTTGTTCGGTCAGCATTCACAGACATTTAGGTTCCTCAAAAAACGATTTAGGCAAACAAACAAACTAGAAGAAAAGTCAGGATCAAGTCGGAAATTTCTTTTTTCCTCCTCACTTAAGGGAAGTAAGTATCTCTTAAATTACTGTCCAAAGTAACTAAGGAAAAGAGGCCCCATTTCAATAATGCCAGGTCAAACCAGCTTTATTTCACTATGCTTGGGTGAAAGTGTCAGTGGTAATATGCCAGCACAATTGCATACACCATGTCCCTTGATTTATTTATATGAAGGAAAAAGGAAATTCTATTAGTACTTCTGCAACAAAGTATAGTTTGATGAAAAATCATTAAGCTAACAATAGTTTAAAATATATTTCAAAGCACTTCCCGAAATACTTGGAACTTTGTAAAGACTGAAAATTTCCTATGTTTCTTCTAAACGTAATTATTAAAAAAAAAAAAAGATAGGTCATCTCAAATTACATTTTGTCCATCCCTTTTCTCCAATGCTTTTCCCCCACATAAAACAGAATAAGGAACGCTGTTTACTCAATATATAAAAACTCTAGGATCCTCTCTTACACAACCACAAAAGCGAGCTTATAAACTTAAGATCAAATTATATTCTGGAATTTATCTTAAAAAAGAGGCTATGCACATTATTCAAATTACAAAGAATTAGATGATAAATGAGGATATACATTTTTTTCAACTTGAAGAAACAAAATTAGACTACAAAGGAAAAATCTAAAAATAATTTCAACAGAACTGTAAAATGTCTACAAACAGCACAGAGTAAAATTAGTAAATATTAGACATTTGTCGGAGAAGGCAATGGCACCCCATTCCAGTATTCTTGCTTGCAAAATCCCATGGACAGAGGAGCCTGGTAGGCTGCAGTCCATGGGGTCGCTAGGAGTTGGACACGACTGAAGTGACTTAGCAGTAGCAGACACTTGTCATCTGCTAGTTGAAGAGTGTTGAGATTCTCTACACTGAACAGAGAAAGAAAATTTTTCAAAAAATATGACAATGTAGTGTGTAACTAAAACATTTTTGAAAAATTTGTTTCAAAAATAAATATGGAAAATATAATTGTTATATTTTAAAAAGATATTTACTGTGAGGATTACAGGACACTTTGTAGTTATTAAGAAATTAATTATACAGATTAACATTCTCTAACTGAAAACAGTGTTTGGTTCCCTATATACGTTGTGAGCTTGGCATTCCAATATATAACTATCTAGGGATTTATTTAGTTTTTAAAAAGACTGTGAGAAAATCAAACTTCATTGAAGTAAATGGCTTCAGGACAGACCTAACACATCCACTGCCTGTGCCAGGTCAAAAAAGCAAACAACTAGATGCTGATGTTAAGAATACGAGATGCTGTCTTCTGTCTAAATTAACATTCAATAGAGTATCAGTTCAGTCGTTCAGTCATCTCCAACTCTTTGCGACCCCATGAATCACAGCACGCCAGGCCTCCCTGTCCATCACCAACTCCCAGAGTTCACTCAGACTCACATCCATCGAGTCACTGATGCCATCCAGCCATCTCATCCTCAGTCGTCCCCTTCTCCTCCTGCCCCCAATCCCTCCCAGCATCAGTCTTTTCCAATGAGTCAACTCTTAGCGTGAGGTGGCCAAAGTACTGGAGTTTCAGCTTTAGCATCATTCCTTCCAAAGAAATCCCAGGGCTGATCTCCTTCAGAATGGACTGGTTGGATCTCCTTGCAGTCCAAGGGACTCTCAAGAGTCTTCTCCAACATCACACTTCAAAAGCATCAATTCTTCGGCACTCAGCCTTCTTCACAGTCCAATTCTCACATCCATACATGACCACAGGGAAAACCATAGCCTTGACTAGACGGACCTTAGTAGGCAAAGTAGTGTCTCTGCTTTTGAAGATGCTATCTAGGTTGGTCATAACTTTTCTTCCATGGAATAAGCGTCTTCTAATTTCATGGCTGCAGTCACCATCTGCAGTGATTTTGGAGCCCTAAAAAATAAAGTCTGACACTGTTTCCACTGTTTCCCCATCTATCTGCCATGAAGTGACGGGACCGGATGCCATGATCTTCATTTTCTGAATGTTGAGCTTTAAGCCAACTTTTTCAATCTCCTCTTTCACTTTCATCAAGAGGCTTTTTAGTTCCTCTTCACTTTCTGCCATAAGGATGGTGTCATCTGCATATCTGAGGTTACTGACATTTCTCTTGGCAGTCTTGATTCCAGCTTGTGTTTCTTCCAGCTCAGTGTTTCTCATGATGTACTCTGCATATAAGTTAAAGAAGCAGGGTGACAATATACAGCCTTGACAACTCCTTTTGCTCTTTGGAGCCAGTCTGTTGTTCCATATCCAGTTCTAACTGTTGCTTTCTGACCTGCAGACAGATTGCTCAAGAGGCAGATCAGGTGGTCTGGTATTCCCATCTCTCTCAGAATTTCCAGAGTTTATTGTGATCCACACAGTCAAAGGCTTTGGCATAGTCAATAAAGCAGAAATACATGTGTCTGATGTTAACAACCAAAAAAAAACCAAAAAACAAAAAAAACCCAGATAAATCCTAAATCAATAATTTAAAAGGCCACTTTAATGTGGATGGTGTTGTCCCTATTTGAAGATCTCTCTTCATCCATAAATGGATCTCAAAATCTGTTATCTGACTTTCTGAAGATAATTCAATATATGTAAATTCTATTTCCTTAATGAACTCACTCTTCTGTTTGTTTCTTTTCACTTGCTCATCCCTGAAATGCTCTGGTTTCCCAGGGCTCATCTCCTCTAACCTTTATGCCCTTTTCTGTGATCAAACTAATCAGCCACCAACATTTCAACTGTGAACCATAAATACTTCTCCCCCAAACTGTGCTTTTTTTCTTTTAAAGCACCAAAGTTATCTACTCATCCATCTACTGAACATCTCCACCCAGACATCCTAAAGGTCTTTAAATTTAACATACCACCGACAGACTCAGTGTCTTTCTTCTAAAACCTTTTTTTAAAATCGTAAGGAACACTGATTGACCCAGTCTCCTAAATTACTATAAATAAATACTATATCTTGGAAATCTCACCTTCACACTTCAATAACTATTAACTTCTAAAACCTGGTTCTGAATGTGTTATTCCTTTGCTTTAAAAAAAGGGGGGGGGGGCTATAAGATAAAGTCACTTTTTTATCATGGTATACAAGGTCAATTTACCTTTCCATCTCCAGGTGTTTCTCTCCTGCCTTACTCCTCAAAGACACACCTGCGGTCTATAACATGCATTACCCTCACTTCCCAAGTATACCATTCATTCATTCAATAAACAAGCACCATCTATGCTAGGCACTGTTCTATGCACTGGGGTTTTCCAGTGAACAAAACAAACTTTCTGCCCTCATGGGCTTATATCCTGGTGGAAGCTGACAGACAAAAATCAAATATATAATAGGTGAAGTGGTGGTAACTGCTATAGAGAAAAAGATCTAGCTAGAAAAGCAATTCAGAGCAACACAGCAAACAGCATGATCTGTCAACTTAAGACATCCAATCCACATGTCTTTAAAAGTACAATCATACTTCTATATCCCTTAATTTGTTTACATTTCAATTCAGATTTTATCTTAAAAATATAACCTCATGAATAATACTGAGAGGCATTGTCATCAAGAGCCATTAAAAAAAATAAACATCTTATTTCTGGAGTGACCAATCATAATAATTTCATATTTTGAGATTAAAGTTAAAGACAATTAAATTAAAACTTAATTTAAGTCCAGGTTCGATGCATGAGACAAGGCGCTCAGGGCCAGTGCACTTGGGATGACCCTGAAGGATGGATAGGGAGGGAGGTAGGAAGGGGGTTCAGGATGGGGAACACATGTACACCCATGGCTGATTCATGTCAATGTATGGCAAAAACCACTACAACATTGTACAGTAATTAGCCTCCAATTAAAATAAATAAAGAAAAAAAAATTTTTTAGGAGTGTTTTTCTTTGATTCCAGTGTTTCAGTTGGCTTCAGGATGCACTCGAACAAAGAATTATTTGTGCTGGCATATTTCAAATTATGTCATGAGATTAGAATCTATAAATCTTAGGCACTCATCTAGAATTAGTCTCACTGTCAGTTCACTGTCTCTAACTAACTACACCATGGCTTCAAATTTAGGGCCTACAATTTAAGACTCCATAGTAATACTAGAATATTAGAGACAGGAATTTTTTGCTGGTGATTTAAAAACAGTGGTCTGATTGTCTGAATCATGTACATACATGGTATGTCTCAGTTGTTTACAAAGAGCTGAAACAACTGGAGAAACCTATAGAAGAGCAATGTTTAAGACATAGGGTATTACAAAAAGGATCTGATAGTGAGCCAAAGAAAATCTGCACAGATATTAATTGGCCTGTTTTGTACTCAAAAAATAACAATGATTTGCCTTCCCATCTAAATAATACTACATACTTTAAAAGACTTTAAAGAAGCTCAGATTTTCTTCTGGGAATCTTCACTATCACTATATTACATACGGCTCCAGTCTCTAGATATCAATGAACGAATGAATGCCTGCATGCTCACATGGTGGTGTTTTACTACTTACATACATATGTAAAGAAAACTTAAGGGGGTGGGGATTTGGTAGCTAAATCTGAAATGCTTTAAACTTCCAATAACTAAACAGAAATTAAACTCAGTGGAAGCTGCACCTTACCTCAATGACAACTCTGACAAGGAAAATTCTGTCAAAGATTTCAAATAATGAAATGCTTCGTCACATTCTGAGGGTACAACTCTTCACTCTGTCCATAATCCCTGAATCCTTATAAACACGCACACTGTGGACACTTCCTTCTGTATGCTACATGATGATCTGCCTCTCCTCTCCTGAAAGTGGCTGGTAGAGAGGGTAAACATCCCAGGCCCAGGTGAAATTCTGACTATGGTGTGTGCCCACAGGAAATACTGGGTTAGGAGGGGATAAAGTGTAGGTAAGCCACTCTGCAATGTACTTACTAATAATTTCTGTATTGGAGGAAAAAAAGCAGCTACCACTGCACTGGAAGGGCAAGAGCTCACGCTCTGTTTCAAAACCAAAACCCAAACCAAAGATGGCTAGGAGGCAAGCTTCACTTTCTTCTCAAGGCTAGGAGGAAAGAAAGCACATACCGCATCTGTGATGTCTATTTCATACACCCTTTGGAAAGTCCTGCGCTCGAAGAAAACAAGTTTGCCGCTGCCACATCCTCTTTGAACAGACGTCCCAGTGACTATGAGTTTATCATCTGGACTGAAACAGCAGTCAGTCCTACAGACAACAAGAGTTTATAAGGTTAGGCTTATGACCCCACAACAAAGCAGCAGTAATGAGTGAGTTAAATAAAACATAAGCAACATCACTGTAATAAAAGACGACTCTTATACAGGGTTTATAATATATCAGGCACTTACATTAATTTCCCCATTTTACTGATGAGGAAACAGAGGCAGAAAGAAGTTAAATGAATCTTGTCCAAGATCACAAAAGTAAGTGGTGCAGCTGGGGTTCAATTAGTCTGACTCCAGAATCTGTGCTCTAATTTCTAAATATTATAATATCTTTTACTGTAAACAGACTGTGGGAAAAAACTCAATATCGACATTGATCCTGTCTATACACAAATAGACAGTGTATGACTAATGTCTAGTGGTAATGATTTTGACCAGTTTGAGAACTATTTTCATTAGCACTACCTCTCAGATAATTTGAGTTTTGTCAAGTCAAGCACTGAGCAATGAGGAGCAGCCTGCACCGCTGGAACCTAACTGATGGCTATGATTCAACAGCTCTTGAGGATGAGAAGTCCAGCCACCTGACTGTGAATAACCTAAGACATGAGCCAAAGACATTATGCAGTTAGCATTACTTATGGCAGGCACTAGGCTCAAAACATTCATATTAGCTATAAATTCACATTTGTTTGTCCATCTGTTTGCTTTAGCAGATAAACACCGTGGGCCACAGGCCATGTTGCAGTTAGTACTCTGATATTATACAGCTCCCTCCATTTGCTGCTTCCATTACCATTGTGCTCTCCTTGCTGGTCATCATTTAATACAGATGTGAAATTTTATTTCAACCAAAATAGAAAATTTTGCTTAAGCACCAACTGTGGGACTTAGAGATCAACTCCCAACCTCAGCTGCTTGCAGAAAAATCTTTAAAGCTTCAGTTACAACCTAGCAGAATGGAGATTACAGTGTTCACTCCAGAGCAAGACAGTCTGAATAAGTGAAGGTTACCAAATTATTGACTGGAATGATAAGAGAAACTGAGGACATCACAGATAAAGGTTCAGTAACTATGAAAATGAAAAATCGCTTTCCTGGTTGTTGCTGTTCAGTCACTAAGTCATGTCTGGTTGTTTGAGATCCCATGGCTGCAGCACGCTAGGCTTCCCTGTCCTTCACTATCTCCCAGACTTTGCTCAGACTCATGTCCATCGAGATGGCAATGCTATCCAACCATCTTGTCCTCTGTCAACCACTTCTCCTTTTGACTTCAATCTTTCCCAGCATTAGGGTCTTTTCCAATGAATCAGCTCTTCACATCAGCTGGCCAAAATACTGGAACTTCATCTTCAGCATCAGTCTCCCTAATGAATATTCAAGGTTGATTTCCTTTAGGATTGACTGGCTTGATCTCCTTGCAGTCCAAGGGATTCTCAAGAGTCTTCTCCAGCACCATAGTTCAAAAGCATCAATTCTTTGGGGCTCAGCCTTCTTTATGGTCCAACTCTTACATCCATATATGACTACTGGAAAAACCACAGCTTTGACTAGATGGACCTTTGTCAGCAAAGTGATACCTCTGCTTTTTAATATGCTGTCTAGGTCTGTCATAGTTTTTCTTCCAAGGAGCAAGCAACTTTTAATTTTATGGCTGCAGTCATTGTCTGCAGTGATTTTGGAGCCCAAGAAAATAAAATCTGTTACTGTTTCCACTTTTCCCCCATCTATTTGCCATGAAGTGATGGGACCAGATGCCATGATTTTAGTGTTCTGAATGTTTAATGGTATGAGGATTCAAATTTTAAAATAAAGACAGGCCTCCTCTGTCATTTATACACTTCAAAAGAACAATCCTTGAAAATGTTTTTACTATCTCAAGACCCTATGTGTGCACACAATGTATATATTCACACACACAAACACATGAACATACATCATTTCAACTTCAAAAATTAAATCTTATATTCTGAAGAATGTACAAAATGAAAGGAAAAATAAAATGCATCTTTCAAAAACCTATTTCAGTCACTCTCTAGTCACTTTTCTAGATGATCCAAGACATATACTATAAATTAACATGAAGAAGTTACTTTACAATTCTCCTGTGCTTATCAAATATTAAAAATATGCTACTTACATTGGGAACATTGTGGGAAGACCCGAGGCAGAAAAGAGTGGCTTATTAAACTGTCGGATGTCCCATAATTTTAATGTATCATCACCTGATAGAGGAATGAGAAAAAAAAAGACAGAAAATAAGTTTTGCAAAAAAAAAAAAGAACCAGTTCCATGTTAAGAGTTTGCTAAACTTAGTATAGAACTTTAAGAATAGGACGGGTGAGAGGAGGTAGGGGAGGAAGGGAGGGAGGGAGAGAGAAAGGGAAGAGACAGGAGGGAAGGAAGAAGGAGGCGGATGCACATAACATGTTTTACTGTTTAACTGGGGAGCCTGAGAACAGTAGAAAGGTACAGGATAATGAACTAGCCTCCTAGAAGGTACTTCCCAGATTGATGTAGCATCTGTAGGCTAGGAGGAACCCTGGAGAATCTCTAAAGAGTGACTGTCTGCAGAGCAGATGGTAGTTTCCCTGTGGTGTACTTGTGCAAAACTTACTTCTTAAGAAGATATTAATTTAACAACCATCAGGACTGAAAATGGTGCAATTCACAACAGATTCTTTTTCCCACTTGTGTGTGGGTGAAAATATCCATTAACATTAATGAGGGTGAGCCACGTGATTCCATTCCCTGCAGGGTAATTCGATCTGTGCCTCTCATTCTTCACCTTGCTGGGGAATACAGCTTTTCCAAGCCATTTAAAGTATAATGAATATTCTTTAAAGAATCACTTTTGAAATATTCTATAAGGCTACTAACTAATTCCTATCCATAATGAAAGCCAGAACTCTTATAAGTAATACCTTTGCTGTTCTTGCTCCCCAGTATCTACAGCTGAGACTTGCCTCAATCCCTGGGGTCCAATAAGGAATTAGTATCAGATGCAAGTGAGATGAGTGGAGAGGTCAATAAAAATCCTCATTCTCTCTCCTGTGACCCTGCCTCTGAAATCCAACTTTTGGCAGGTGCACTAATCCACAACTGGCTGAATTAGAGACCTGCTTATACTGGAAGAACTTGGTAACATCCATGTTTTTGCTTTCAGCCTTTTTAAAAAAAAAGTTACCCATCCTCACAATGCTCAAACAAAACAAACAAACAAACAAACAAAAAAACACCTTAATCTGTATTAAACAGTTTAACTATCCTGGCAGGTTCTGGAGCTAGCAGGAGCACCTCACAACACCCTGGGGACTTTGCTGAACAGAGAAGTGTCCCTCTGGCATATTCTATACATCCAGGAAAGAAAATGATGGACTACAGCAGACATGTTCTGCTGATGACATGTTACTCGATAGCTAGTATAGGATGGAAGGGAAAGGAAAAATTATCACTAAAATTCTTTGACTGAAATGGAATTAATCTCACACTTCTAAGGCAGTAGTAGCCAACTGGGTAGGGCTGACCTATTTCAAACCCTACAGGAATAATTTTTAAAGTATGCTCCTCTCTTACTCCCCTTGTCTCTCCCCACTCTACCCGGGAGATTTGGATGTACCACTCTAGAGATGTAAGAATGAGTGACTGTGAGAATTTTCAAGTAGTGCACTTACCATTTTAAAAACCCTCCTGGAGATTCAGATGTACTCTTGGGCTAAAAATCACTGCTTGTAAGTAAAGAGTATAGCATGTGCATATGTGCTAAGCTACTTCAGTTGTGTCTGACTCTTTGTGACCCTATGGTCCACAGTCCCCCAGGCTTCCTATCCATGGGATTCTCTAGGCAAGAATACTGGAATGGGTTGCCATGCTCTCCTCCAGGGGATCTTCCTGGCCCAGGGACTGAACCCACGTCACTTATGACTCCTGCACTGGCAGGTGGGTTCTTTACCACTAATGCCACCTGGGAAACCCACAAAGAATACAGTATACAGTATTAAGAGTCATCTGAGGACTCAGATAGCAGGTTAGACAACAAGATCCTACTGTATAGCACAGGGAACTCTGCTGAATGTTATGTGGCAGCCTGGATGGGAGGGGAGTTTGGGGGAGAATGGATACATGTACATGTATGGTTGAGTCCCTCTGTTATCCACCTGAAACTATTACAACATTGCTAATCGGTTATATCCCAACACAAAATAAAAAGTTCTTTAAAACAAAACAAAAAATAGGTTAGAACTGCCAAGCCAAAATATATATATATTTTTGTATATCCATTTTGCCATGTATACCATAAATAGAAAATACATGTACATGTGCTCTGATTTTTAAAATTACATGAGGGTAAAATATATAAGGGTTCCTGGAAAGAAAGAATTGGAATGGATTCCCCAAGAGTAAAGGAACACGGACCAGTTAAACTAAGGGGAAAGCCGTGCTACATCTGTCTTCCTCGCTTTCACTAAACCCTATCAGTTCAGTTCAGTCGCTCAGTCATGTCCAAACCTTTGCGACCCCATGGACAGTAGCACGCCAGGCCTCCCTGTCCATCACCAACTCCCAGAGTTTACTCAAACTCATGTCCATTGAGTCGGTGATGCCATCCAATCATCTCATCCTCTGTCGTTCCCTTCTCCTCCCGCCTTCAATCTTTCCCAGCACCAGGGTCTTTTCTTCTTTCAGGAAAGGAACTCCGTTGTGATGTCCACAGTTTATACCAAGCTCCTAGCATAATGCTTAGCTCAGACAACATACAGTAGTTAAGAGAAAATGAATGATGTGAATAAACTATGTGAGAGAATAAATATAACATTGCTAGATTCGTTTGGTCTATGGAATAAAGACTGAATCCTTTATGTGATATTTAAGGCCATCTAAAGCATAGCTCCAACCTCCTGAAGCCTGATTCTTTCCTCTCCCCAAAAATAGGCCTATTAGAAGATTCTCAGACACAGCCCACACTTCCCCCTAATGCTTTGTTCATAAGCTACCCTTATTATTCTCTTATTTCCTTGTATACCACTTATTCATTTGAGAAAGATTTAGCAAAAAGTTAGAAACAACCTACATTTAACCATGTGAGTGTGGATAAATCAACTTGTCAATACAATATGATCACAGAGGATTACGTAACTATTTAAAAAATAACATCCAGATATACAACTTTTTATTAACTAAATTGAGTTAGTGTTTAAACTGAAAAAAACTTAATGGTCGGCAAATAGAAGAGTTTGAAATACCAGACCCAGAACTATAAAATAATATAGAAAACAGAATATCATCTACAAAATTCCATAATGTAAAAGCAGAGGTCATCCTCAGAGGTTCCAAACACTGATGAAATTTGGAGGTAAAATTGAAGCTTGGGCAAAAAGTACATATTTTCTCAATTTTCCTTGGTAATTTCCAATAATATTGCCATGCTGAAAATGCATTGTAATGAAAAAAACTAGACTGGCAAAGGCCATTAACAAAAGCACAGTTAGCTTTACTAAGTGCTATTAGTGTGATATTTGTTAGTGCTAAATATGATGATTTTACATATAGAAACACATCAAGAAGAAAGCTTTTAACCTACCTCCACGAGAAGCAAGGACAGTACCATCATAGGAAAAAGTCACGCAAGAAGTATCTGTGCCTGGGTCATGAGCTTGTTTATAGTGGAATTTCGGATGAACCTGTTTGCAAAGACAAGTAAAGTGCTAACTTCTCATCTGAATCCCAAGCAGAACAGTTTTGTGGCAGGAATATTTTATCATCCAGAAAATGATACATAACAGCTATAATTTCACCTGAATATAGTTTTTTTTTAAATTCTGGAAAAATTCAAAGGGCTTTTAAAAGATCCATTTGCTTTAATAAGAGAAAGGAAGAGACAAGGTTAAAGTTCTAGTAGGAGGTATTTTTCAGACTGCCTCAGCAAGCTCTGAGCAACACAAGATTAGCCCCACACTTAGTTCTTCTTATAAAGTTTTAGGGACCATTTCCTATAGTTGACTCTTCCCTGGTGGCTCAGACGGTAAAGCATCTGTCTACAATGAGAGACCTGGGTTCGATCCCTGAGTTAGGAAGATTCCCTGAAGAAGGAAATGGCAACCCACTCCAGTCCTCTTGCCTTGAAAACCCCATGGACAGAGGAGCTTGGTGCAGGCTACTGTCCATGGGGTCGCAAAGAGTCAGGCATGACTGAGCAACTTCACTTTACTTCCTATAGCTATCTGAATGAACAAATATAATATAAATTACTAATGAATATATTACTAACACAAAAATATCATCACCTTCCTAGTATATTTCAGACACTGTGCATGTGGCTGTAAGTCTTGAACCATCTTTAGTGCACACATAGGATAAGGCTGTTGATAATGATGACAGCTAACCTTACTCAGTGCTTACTATATCCAAGGCACTATATCCTTTAACTTCACTTACTTCCTATAGCTATCTGAATGAACAAATATAATATAAATTACTAATGAATATATTACTAACACAAAAATATCATCACCTTCCTAGTATATTTCAGACACTGTGCATGTGGCTGTAAGTCTTGAACCATCTTTAGTGCACACATAGGATAAGGCTGTTGATAATGATGACAGCTAACCTTACTCAGTGCTTACTATATCCAAGGCACTATATCCTTCGCTATCTTTTGCCTATGGTGTTCTCAATTACTCTGCAAGATTACCTGCATTTTACAGATTAGAAAACTAAGCACAGAGAATTAAGTACCTTAAGTACCTGTACCTAATGGAAGTTCTTGACTTAAATTCTTACTTATGACCTTACTAATACTGCTAACTATACTGTTTATATATCACCTCTTTTACAAAACTGTTATTTCTTGTTATCACCAAACGTGTGACTGGGCCTCTGTCAAAAATAATGATGATTAAGCAATTTGAAGCATTTAGTCAGATATGTGGTTCTATATGAGATCAATGATTGTAATAATGTAACTCTAGATATAGGAAGAGGAAACAAGAAGAAATCTTTTTCCTGGGCTATAAAAGACTAGTAAGACAGGTAGGTGACCCAGAGACTTGGCTACTGTTAACAGCTTACCAGGTGGCGCAGTGCTAAGGAATCTGTCTGCCAATGCAGGAGATGCAAGAGACAGGTTCGATCCTGCATGCAAGTGATGGGTTCGATCACTGGGTCAGGAAGATTTCCTGGAGTAGGAAATGACAACCCACTCCAGTATTCTTGCCGGGGAAATCCTATGGACACAAGAGCCTGGCAAGTTACAGTCCATAGGGTTGCAAAGTGTTGGACACAACTGAGCGACTGAATATGCACATATAACATGCCAATCAGGTGGGATACAGAACATTAAAAGGTACAGAACCCATAGCAGTCATATCATATAAACTTCAGCATGAACCCAAGAGAAAGCAGGGAGTTTCATTTTGATTGAGATTTTTATATCAAATCTGCTCTTCAATTATCAACTTCACTTTTTTCAGTCACTAAGTATGTCCATCTCAGAGACCCCAAGGACTACAGCATGCCAGGCTTCTCTGTCCTCCACTATCTCCCAGAGTTTGCTCAAGTTCATGTCCACTGATTCAGTGATGCTATCTAAACATTTCAACCTCTGCCATCCTGTTTATAGAGGAATTTAGGATGAATCTGTTTGCAAAGACAAGCAAAGTGTTAACATCTCATCTGAATCCAGACAAGAACAGTTGTAGTAGGAATATTTTATTTCATCATACAGAAATGATATATAATAGCTACATGTAAAAATCTTAATTCACCTGAATATAGTTTTTTTTAATTCTGGAAAAAAATTCAAAAGGCTTTTAAAATACCCATTTACTTCACTTTAACCAATAACAAAAGTTTTATTATGTGAAATAAACTGGATACCCAGAGATCTTAAATTTGCATAAAACATCAATATATGGACAATCTGCAATGAAAAATACACCCACATTTTGAAAACAAAGTCAATGTGATTGAAAAACACTTCTGGCACAGTATGGGAAATCTAAAGCTACAACTTCTCCTTTAACACCTTTTATAATCATCACAGGCAAAGTACATCATTCTTTAAGGAAGTTGAGATTGTTAGCTCCTTTATTTAGGCTTCCTCTTCTTAGAAGTGCCTTATGTTAGACTTGAAGAACATCAAGTTTCAAACACTCACAGAGATGGGAAATGGAAGCACAAAAACCTAGTTTAAAAGGCCCTCTCTACAAACTTCCAGCTGGTAGAGTCACCCTCTCTGAGCAGATGGGCACAGAGCTCCAGCAGTGAGGACTCAGTACGACACAAGCAACGTCAGTGCATCAGTCTGGGTGTCTCTAATTGCAACACCTTTCTTAAACTGGATCCAAGACTCCCCTCCTTCTAACATCTCCTTGTGAGGCCTCGTCCTGCCTTCTTTGGCTATGCTAATCCTAGTTTTTCCTCTCTAACGGAGACTATCAAATTCTCAAAGAAAAATATGACGTCTTCCTCAAAGTCTTAAAAATATACCGTTTTCTGTAATTTCTAAATAATTCAAACACTCTATGGTGCTAACCATAGAGTAAACCATGAGTTTACATCCAGTAGATTCCAATAACTTTCTATCACTCTAATATGTATCTATCAATGCAAGAGGAAAGACAGCCCTGAAAAGCATCAAAACATGCTTTGTAATTAATAAAAAAAGTGAAATAAACTATCTTAAATGAGAGAATTTAAATTGCTAGGCTGAAAACTGGGGAAAATTCAGTAGAAAGAAAACTGGTCCTAGAGTCAAGTCAACCTGACCTAAAATTTCAGCTTACTACATTTTAGCTTGACTGTGGTCAACAGGCTTAATTTTTCTCTTCCATATTAAATAGTTTATTAATCTTGCAAATAAGATGCCCTATACATCTTCTTTTCACTCTTACTCTTTCCCTCCAACTCCCAATAAGACTGAGTTGCATTTAACCTACTGTCTCCCTGCCTTGTGTCCACAGCACACATTTATTCAGTCTGTAGTGGGCACCTACTCTCAGAAAGTTGCTGAAATGCACCTATGCTACCAAAAATCAAACTCTGAGAGCAAGATGAGACAGATGCTAGGCTATCTAACAAACTAGGTGTACTAACATCTAACTGTCCCCTCAAATCTATCCCTGCTGCTGCTGCTAAGTTGCTTCAGTCATGCCAGACTATGTGCAACCCCACAGACGGCAGCCCACCAGCTCCCTATCCCTGGAATTCTCCAGGCAAGAACACTGGAGTGGGGTGCCATTTCCTTCTCCACAAATCTACCCCTAGGTCCCCCTAAATGATAAGAGATTCAACAGATTCACTGAGAATCTCTTTTAAGTTTAGTTATAATCAAGCTTAAAAATAACTGGAGTGCGAAGTCAAGGGGGCCTTAGGAAGCACGAACAAAGCTAGTGGAGGTGATGGAATTCCAGTTGAGCGATTTCAAATTCTAAAAGAGGATGCTGTTAAAGTGCTGCACTCTATATGCCAGCACATTTGGAAAACTCAGTAGTGGCCACAGGACTGGGAAAGGTCAGTTCTCATTCCAATCCCAAAGAAAGGCAATGCTAAAGAATGCTCGAACTACCACACAATTGCACTCATCTCACACATTAGCAAAGTGATGCTCAAAATCCTCCAAGCTAGGCTTCAACAGTACATGAACTGAGAACTTCCAGATGTTCAAGCTGGATTTAGAAAAGGCAGAGGAACCAGAGATCAAATTGTCAGCATCCATTGGAACACAGAAAAGGCAAGAGAATTCCGGAAGAACATCTACTTCTGCTTCACTGACTATGCTAAAGCCTTTGACTATGTGGATCACAACAAACTAGAAAATTCTTCAAGAGATGAGAATACCAGACTATCTTACCTGCCTCCTGAGAAATCTGTATGTAGGTCAAGAAACAACAGTTGGGACTGGACATGGAACAACTGACTGGTTCAAAATTGAGAAAGGAATACGTCAAGGCTTTATATTGTTACCTTGCTTATTTAACTTATATGCAGAGTTAATCATGTAAAATGCTGGGCTAGAGGAAGCACAAGCTAGAATCAAGACTGCCAGGAGAAATATCAAGAGCCTCAGGTATGCAGATGACACTACCCTTATGGCAGAAAGCAAAGAGGAACTAAAGAGCCTCTTGATGAAAGTGAAAGAGGAGAGTAAAAAAGCTGGCTTAAAACTCAGTATTCAAAAAACTAAGATCATGACATCTGGTCCCATCACTTCATGGCAAATAAATGGGGAAACAGTGAGAGAATTTATTTTCTTGGGCTCCAAAATCACTGTAGATAGTGACTTCAGCCATAAAATTTAAAAAAAGCTTGCTCCTTGGAAGAAAAGCTATGATCAACCTTGACAGCATATAAAAAGCAGAGACATTACTTTGCCGACAAAAGTCCATCTAGTCAAAGCTCTGGTTTTTCCAGTAGTCATGTACGGATGTGAGAGTTGGACAATAAAGAAAGTTGAGCACTGAAGAATTGATGCTTTCGAACGGTGGTGTTGGAGGAGGCTCTTGAGAGTCCCCTGGACTGCAAGGAGATCAAACCAGTCAATCCTAAAGGATATCATTCCTAAATATTCACTGGAAGGATTAATGCTGAGGCTGAAGCCCCAAGACTTTGGCTACCGGATGCAAAGAACTAACTCATTTGAAAAGACTCTGATGCTGGGAAAGACTGAAGATGGGAGGAGATGGGGACAAAGGAAGATGAGATGGTTAGATGGCATCACGGATGTCATGGACATGAGTCTGAGTAGGCTTCGGGAGCAATATGTGAACCGTGAACTTCCAGATGAACTTCAAGCTGGTTTTAGAAAAGGCAGAGGAACCAGAGATCAAATTGCCAACATCTGCTGGATAATCGAAAAAGCAAGAGAGTTCCAGAAAAACATCTATTTCTGCTTTATTGACTATGCCAAACAAAGCCTTTGACTGTGTGGATCACAAGAAACTCTGGAAAATTCTGAGAGAGATGGGCATACCAGACCACCTGACCTGCCTCTTGAGAAACCTGTATGCAGGTCAGGAAGCAGCAGTTAGAACTGGACATGGGACAACAGACTGGTTCCAAATAGGAAAAGGAGTACGTCAAGGCTGTATATTGTCACCCTGCTTATTTAACTAGTATGCAGCATAAATCATGAGAAACGCTGGGCTGGAAGAAGCACAAGCTGAAATCAAGATTGCTGGGTGAAATATCAATAACCTTGGATATGTAGATGACACCACCCTTTTGGCAGAAAGTGAAGAACTAAAGAGCCTCTTGATGAAACTGAAAGAAGAGAGTGAAAAAGTTGGCTTAAACTCAACAATCAGAAAACTAAGATCATGGCATCTGGTTCCATCACTTCATGGCAGATAGATGGGGAAATAGTGGAAACAGTGGCTGACTTTACTTTTCTGGGCTCCAAAATCACTGCAGATGGTGATTGCAGCCATGACATTAGAAGACGCTTACTCCTTGGAACGAAAGTTATGAGCAACCTAGATAGCATATTCAAAAGCAGAGACATTACTTTGCCAACAAAGGTCCGTCTAGTCAAGGCTATGGTTTTTCCAGTGGTCATGTATGGATGTGAGAGTTGGACCATAAAGAAAGCTGAGCGCCGAAGAACTGATGCTTTTGAACTGTGGTGTTGGAGAAGACTCTTGAGAGTCCCTTGGACTGCAAGGAGATCCAACCAGTCCATTCTAAAGGAGACCAATTCTGGGTATTCATTGGAAGGACTGATGTTGAGGCTGAAACTCCAATACTTTGGCCATCTGATGCAAAGAGCTGACTCATTGGAAAAGACTGATGCTGGGAGGAATTGGGAGCAGGAGAAGGGGATGACAGAGGAGATAGTTGGATGGCATCATCAATTCAATGGACAGGGGTTTGTGTGGACTCTGGGAGTTGGTGATGGACAGGGAGGCCTGGCATGCTGCGGTTCATGGGGTCGCCAAGAGTTGGACCCGACTGATCGACTGAACTGAACTGAACTGGGAGCTGGTGACAGACAGGGAAGCATGGTGTGCTGCAACCCATGGGGTCACAAAGAGTTGGACACAACTGAGAAACTGAACTGAAGTGAAGCAAAGGTACCACATATCTTGTATCATCTGTCAACCCAGCATCTCATTAGTGTATCTCATCTCTTACATAAATAACAATGTGATAACCTACCTTCCAGAAGGTGAGCTGCAATTAAAAAATAAAAAATGAGAAAAAAAAATCCTGGGAAACAAGAGCTACACTATTATAATACAAAATAAAGCAGCTTCTAGTTGTAGGGTTCTAGAAAATTTCATGAATACTTAGAGGTGATAAAGACAGTGATTAAATAGTAACTAAAATGGGAAAGTCTTTTTGAAATGTCTAGCCTAGTGCCTGCATATGACGGTCAGTCAATTTAACATGTGCTCCTACTTCTTAATTTCTGAGCACCAAAGCCTAGTACATTAATTCCTTGATCAAGGATAAAAAAATTTTTTTCAATAGAGGCAGGGAAACAAAGTGGTTAGTCTCACAGCCTGGTGTCAGACTGCTCAAGTATGAATTCTAGTTCTACCACTTATTAGCTATCTAACAGTTGGGAAAAAGAAGGATCAATAACACTACCTACCTCATAGGGTTATTGTAAAGATAAAATTAGAAAGTTCAGGTCAAGTCCTTAGAAGGAGACTAACAATCAGTAAGTGTTGGCTAATAATAATGGTATTGTGAACCTGCTGTGTTCCAAGCACTGTACTAGGTACATTACATAGACTATTTTTATTCCTCATGTAAATCCTTGCCAAGTAGGTACATTTTTCATTTCATAGATTCAGAGAGGATGAGTAATCATTCTAGGCTTAAGGTCAGTAGTAGGACTCATGCCACCTTGGTTGAAACTCAAAATCATATCTCTTTACCTTGAAATTGCTTAATAAAGAAAAACTGTGAAAATATGTTGTATCGCCTTTAAAACAGTTTAAAAGCAACCAGCTTTCTTTCAGCAGGCTTTCTTAGAGCTCAATTTTATGCTCAGAAACATTTCTTTTGTCCCTCAAATCAAACCAAGAATAAAATCTTTTTGGGGGGCCACGGCTCACACACCACCCACCCCATCCCCCAAGTCCTTGTTTATGTGGAAAGTGAAGGAAAATGGAGAGAAGCCAAAAAAGGTGAAATCTGAGGAACCAGACACTGCGCTTGGGTTAAAAACTGTAACACAGAGTATCCCCTTCCCCAATCTTCCTGAAGCCTGGCCGCCATTGGAACCTCGCGAGAGAACCTGTTGTGAACTGGTGGGCCTGCAGACACAGGAAGGGAAAGTGGCCATGTCCCAGACGTCCAGGGACAGGGACCTCAGACCTTTTCCAGAAGAGCTCTGTGTGAAGTAAGCCAATCACAAAAAGACAAATACTGCATGAAGCTTCTTACATGAGGCTCAGAAAACAGTCAAATATAGACACGGAAAGCAGAATGCGAGTTGCCAAGGGGGCTGGGGAAACAGAGGAGTTGGGGGACGTTGTTTAATGGGTAGAGTTTCAGTTTTACAAAATAAAAAGAGTTCCGGAGATGAAAGGTGGTGATGGTCGGACAATATTATGAATGTATTTAACACCACTGAACTGTACATTAAAAATCATTAAGATGGTAAAAAGAAAAAGAAAAGACCCAAGGAAAGACTGGGCAAGACTGAGGGCAGGAGGTGAAGGGAATGACAGCAGATGAGATGGTTGTATGATATCATCAACACAACTGGACATGAGTCTGAGCAAGCTCCAGGAGTTGGTGATGGACAGGGAGGCCTGGCGTGCTGCAGTCCATGGGGTCACAAAGAGTCAGACACAGCTGAGTGACTGAACTGATAATCAAGCAATTCCAATCACTTCTATATTTTCAATCACATGTGAGGGTTACCTGCTATACCAGTATTAAAAATGTTCCAGGATTCTTTTTTAAATGCCAAGAGTAAACAACAGAATATGTATAGACCGGTGCGTGCATGCATGTGTGCTTATTGTTCGGGCATGTCCGACTCTCTCAACCCCATGGACTGTAGCCCACCAGGCTCCTCTGTCCATGGGATTGTCTAGGCAAGAGTACTACAGTGGGCAGCCATTCCCTTCTCCAGGGGATCTTTCCCACCCAGGGATCGAACTCGGGTCTCCTGCATTGCATGCAGATTCTTTACCCTTTGAGCCACCAGGGAACCCCCAAAATACAGGCCTAGACTGAATATAATTTCCTCCTGTTTCTCTGACTTAGGAGATATATAGTAAGGATTATGAGAATAATGTATACAAAAGTATAGGAACTGTCTTATAAAGGTACTTTTCAATTCCCTATTCCCATGAAGTCTTCATTTCAATTAGAGAAAATTAGACAAAATCTCTCCAAAAGATTCTGCAATAGTCAAATTAATATACTGTATGAACATGGCATTCCCAGGGGTAGAAGAGATAGGCAGACAACAAAGGTACTGCTTAATATCTATAATCAGAAAGAGAGAGAAATAAAGAAGCAGGAGGCTAAAGATGGTAATTAAAAAAAAAAATCATGATCTCTTGCTCTGTTCCTATATCTGACCCTATTTTCAGAGCAGAAACCAATTGACTATAGAGGTAGCCAGATTCTTAAGAAGACGGACAGTGCTCCTTAGTGGGGCAATAATTCTCGTCCTTCCAAAAACGGATTGTTGACTATAGACTGAATAAAGTAGTGGTCTCAGCTGTAGCCACCATGCTAACTGGGATATCAGTATAGCTAGAGCAGACTAACAAAGGCTTGGGTTGACTTGGGCTCAAGGAGCTCCCAATGGCCTGGCCTAAGTTTTCTAAGAGCTGCACTGCAGTCTGAGATTCTTCTTAGCCAGCCCGCCTTCACTGCTTCCCTCTTTCCTTCACAGGGGTCAAATCTGCATCACCACCTGATACTCTCCAGCTCTCCACACACTTATCCCTTACAGGAGATTTGGCAACAAATCTTTTATGCATTTAATGCTGCCTTAACATTTGCTTCTCTGAGAACCCTAACTAACAGGACATCAGCAAACAATGCAGAGAACTGTAAAGCTGCTTTTGGAAGCCTTGTGAAAAATTACAAGATGCTTTCTGGATGACCAGGGACGTGTCCAGTCATCCCACAGCACCAGCGGACAGCTAGCCAATAGCTGGACATGCAGGTGAGGCCAGTCTAGAATACCCAGCCTTGACGGAGCGGTTAGTTCAGTGCAGATGCAATAGAGAAGCCAAGCCAGTTCAGACCAGAAGATCTGTCCCCGAACAAGACTGTGAGAAATAATTAATGCTGGTTGTTTTAAGCTACTAAGTTCTACAGGAGTTTCTTATGCAGCAAAAGCTAACTAATACAACACATGAAGGATGTGAACAAGGTGGAGCAGACAGTAAGCATTATATGTGTCTATCATTATTATGAGTCAGGTGATAAGGTTAATTCTTTTTCTCCTACCTCAGTACTCTACCAAATAATGTTCATCATAAACTAGTCCTGCTGCTGCTACTGCTGCTAAGTCACTTCAGTCGTGTCTGACTCTTAGCGACCACATGGACTGTAGCCCACGAGGCTCCTCCATCCATGGGATTTTCCAGGCAAGAGCACTTACAAACCAGCAGTTAAAATTAATTCAACTGTGTCATGTCTGTACTTTATATAATCATTACACTCCCCTTTTGCCTTTTTGCATCTGCCTGTGAGAACAAAAGTTCTCTCTAGTAATGTTTCTTAATCTTTGCTGGCATTGCTTGAGACAATTATTGTCTCTAGACAGTCGTAGTGTTTTCATCCAGTTGCAGCCTTTTCTTCTATATATTCTTTGACACTAAGACAATGATTCCAGAAGACAATATTAGAATAAGAGAGGTGAATACTTGGAAATAGCTCATTCATGGAAAACACAGAAGGCAGGGCTGTGTGCTTAAACTGCTTTTTCTATGTTACCAGATGAATAACATTTCTGATCCTTTCTTTCAAGTAGGTCAGCTTCAGATTATTTCTTTCCCAGGCTCATCATCTGAACTCTAAGAACCCCAATGAGTCTTAGAGCATGCAGAATATATAATGTATCATATATCATGGTGCTTACAAGATGAACATACTCAATAAATATAGCAAATGAAACTCTGGACTTTTGAGCATGTTTCAAGGACACAACATATTTCATACCAAGTTGACAGTTTCCAAGTTCCTAACTTTTTTAAAAACAGATAATTATATTCCAGCAAAGAGGCTGTCCTCTTTCCTCATTCCTTTCCTCTCTCTACCTCTTTTCCTTTATTATTAAAAAAAAATAAAGACAAAGACAATGACATCTGACAAAGGTTTCTGGAAAGTCCATTTATCATCTCTCATAAAATAGTATAACAAAAAAATTTTAGGATCCATATTTACAACATCAACCACATTTACTGAGGACCCATTATACACACAACATAGAGATAACAAATGAAGAGACAGTGCAGAATTTTCTTAAAATGATTCACAAGTTGGGAAAGGAGAAGAAACACTTAAGACCTCTTATTCTTTCATAAACATTTCCTGCATCAAACATAAGCCAGGTTTAAAGGGCATCAAAATGACTAAGAACTGACTTCTGCCATAATAAGGACACTCACAGGAGGGGTGAGGGGAGGGGAGACACCAAGAGAAGGGAGAGGGAAGAAGTGAGAGGGAGCATGTATGACCAGAGCTGAACTTTTCAGCAGGATTCTCCACTCTCAGTCCAGGTTCACTGCTGCAACCACTGTGATTTCAGAAAACAGTTACGACCTTAGCATTTACTCTTCAACTGTATTTGGCAAAGAGAGAGCCCAGCCTTCATTCGGCACTGGACAACGCTGCAATTTCGTGTTGTTTGGTCATCTCGGACCAGGTGAGTGCGGTGTGCCACTACCTAGGCCTCTGTCTGATGACCAGCTGGAAGCTGCAGCTGCAGAAGGCTCAGCCAGAGCCCTGTGAGTCACAGGCAGAACATGATGCCACTGCTCTGGAATCTTCTGGCTCCCCGTGTGCTTGCAACTTGAAATTCAAGGTGTTTACTTTAGTCTATAAAACAAACCCCTTATGGCTCGGGCACAAGCTACCTTCACATTAATCTCCCTTCTTATAAACCCAAGCTGAGATCAGCTGGTATTCCAGTTAGGCACTCGAGATTTATGCTTCAGAAATCTGGATGCAAATAAATGTTACAGCCCTACAAAAAACTCCTGCTTTTAGAATTGCAAGAAAGCATGAAATGAAACTCTGGACTTTGAGACTCCATTTCTAACCTCTGAGACATCATATAGACTCATTTAAAGATGGGGCTGTTATCTTATTAGAGCTTTTAAATATCTGGCATATTTTACTATTATAATTTTAAGCAACGTATGACTTTACTGGGGGAAAAAAATGAGGTGATACAGAATCTCATATGATATTTTGTAGCTGTCTAAATGAGGATACACCTATGTCACCAAAAGGAAAGATTTAAGAAGAAATCCTTCTAAAGAGAAGTCTCAAAGCAGGGTTTCCCAAAAGATGTTGTGTGTAACATCATCAGATCTAGGGGTCGGGGATGGGATGGGGGTCATCCTATAGCCAAGTAA
Organism: Madoqua kirkii; assembly: GCA_006408675.1. Classification (NCBI taxonomy): domain Eukaryota; kingdom Metazoa; phylum Chordata; class Mammalia; order Artiodactyla; family Bovidae; genus Madoqua; species Madoqua kirkii. The sequence continues at coordinate 125,543 of SJYC01150440.1, forward strand.
GCCTGGGAAACCAGAGTTTATTTCCGTACTGTGGCCTTGTCTTGAAGATTCACAATGCACATTAGTAGATTAAAAGCCAGGGTCTTTCAAGTAAGTAGTAGTCCTAGAATAAATCAACTTCTCTAACATTTCCAAAGCTTATTTCACTATGGAACCTTTTTTTTTTTCCTCCTTCTTTTCAGAAAGAACTTACTAACATGAACAGAATTAACATTCTCTAGATCTTAATTGGGGAAATATATATTTAGAGCAAGGGTTAGTAAACTTTTTCTGGAAAAGGCCAGACAGTAAATATTTTAGGCTTTGGGGACTGTAAAGTCTCTGTTGCAACTATTCACTTCTGCAGTGACAGTATGAAAGCAGCCACAGACAGGAAACAAATGGATGAGGCTGTGGTCCAACAAAACTTTATTTATAAAAAGAGGTGGCAGGCTGGATTCAGCCTGTAGTTTCCTGACCTTGGATCTACAGAGAATAAAAATCTTTGGGAGAGGCACTCTATTTGTAAAAATCATTGTTATATAAACTAAAAAGTCTTCCTTGTGCGTCAACAATAATTTTAATTTGTAACACTGATGGTGATGGCAATAGTAATAATAATGACAGGTACACTTACCGAACATACTGCTACTTGATGCAACATGAAATTTTCTAATTTCATTCTTAAAACAAGCCTCCTGTAATTATCATCTCATTTAACAACCAAGAAAACTGAGGCTTAGCGAGGTAACTTACCCAAAGAATATGACTAATAAATAGAGCAAAAATTGGAACCGTGATTCTAACTCTAGAAACTGTACTCCTTACTAAAACACCATTTTTTTTTACTTACTTATGTATCTATATTTACATCTGCAGCCGTGTTTTAAACTAGGCTGGTTTGGGGTTTGTACAGATTATTACTATAATAGCTTAAATGAACTGCATCTCCTTGTACTCCCAGGAAAGGCAAGGAGAGAGATGGATAACATAAAGTAACTTTTTTCTTCTTCAAACCTCTTTTTTTTTTTTTTGCACTATTAGGAATTTCTGGGGGAAAAAATGCTATTACAAATTCCATCTAAGGCAGAAGCTACCAGTCTTTCATCCATACAGGGGCAGTGAAAATCACAAACCAGTCATTTTTCAGCTTCTCTAGCCCTGGTCAATGAGATGTGGCACATGATAATACAGCTAATACAGTAAATGCTAAATTTAGAGCATTTACTCTGAGCTAGACACTGTCCTAGGTGCATGGTATTAACCTCTTAAAGTCCTCCAAGAGCCTTATGAAATAAGCACTATTATATCTTTGTTTTTCAGGGAGCGCATGGTGGTGCAGAAAGGTAAGGTCATGTGGTCAGTCAGTGGCAGAGCCAGGATTTGAACCCAAGCAGCCTGGCTCCGGGGCCTGCACCTTTAACCACCACTGTACTCAGACATCCTCATGGCTCTTCTGACTCCAGGCTCCCTCAGCTCAAACTCCCTTTTGCAACTAAGCTGGACCTGGACTCTGTGTAGCACCCTTGCTCTTTCCTTACTAAGCCAGTCCTCCCCTCAGTCACCAAGGGAATTTGAAGGTGAAAGGCGGGAAACTGCAGCAAGACAGTGAAGGAGGGCTAGTGGGTGAGCAAACACAACAGTTTTTTGGAAACAGATAAAGTCACTGTCCATGACCAGACCCAATTCCAGGTCACTAGCTCAACTCAGCCCATAAGCATACGCTGATAAGCCTTTACTCAAGAAGGTCACACTGAGAGTCCTTGAAGTAATTTAAAGCTTGGTATATAACACAGGACACAGCTAGCAATGAGGAGACCCTACTGACTGCTGTGGGTCTCCTGAGCTGCCCTTGTGCGATGCTGCTACCTCTTCACATCCATCTTTACTCCTAAGCTTGGAGTAACAGGAGTTCGATCTTAGACTGGCAATAGCACATAAAAAACACAAATGTGGGACAAGTGCAGCTTTCAACTCAGCTCTTTAATTGAAGAGGAACTTGAAAGCCACTATGCCAGCACCGGAAGCACGGTGCCGTGGAATGACCTGCCTAGACAGGAGGGAAAGCCCAGCGGTCCCCCCTTTGAAGTCCAGCTGCCTGAGATTCACTGGCAGCCGACCTTCAAAGAGAGCCGATGCTTCCTTCCCTCAGCCTGGCCGCCAAGCTTCCCGGGCAGCTGGGCAGATTTAGCCACTCTTTGCCCAGCTGTCTGTGAACTCTGGCAGCCAGTTCAAGTGAGGGATAGGGAGGTGGTGCGCAAGGGAAGGGGAGGAAGAGAGAGTGGTGGGGAGGGGGGAGGGTGGCGGGCCCAGTGGCGCCAGGGCAAAGAGGACGCTGGGTCCCCTTGGAGCCAACTTTATCAACGTCAGTCAAAAGACCAAGCTTCCAAGGGGAGCCCAGTCCAGCGCCACTACAAAGCAACTATTGGGTGAGCACAGAAATTTCAAATACTTCATCCTTCAAAAGCTGAGTGAATCTCATATGCACTCTCCTACAGATGCCCCAGTTGCTGCAGAAAGCAGTCCACGCTCGACATAGGGGCGCAGCGGACAAAGCTCAGGTCGAGAATCAAAAATGCACGATCCTTTACTAATTTTGATTTTCCAGCAGTGTGAGTTTATGCTTCTTGGGGACTTTCGGGGTTGTTTGCCCAGTTTGTTGTGGCAACTCTTCTGTTCCCCTGGCAGCCAATAGCTGAAACTACTTCTCTGTTTCTGGGTCTGTGTGGCAGATGCTTGGAGAAGCCTGACACACAGAACATAAACATCCCCAGTGTGCTGGTGCGTTTATCCTCTGGAGCCACATGCTTGAAACAGAGGGCAGTGTGTGCTGTCAGCTGCAGGTGCAAAAGGGATACAGAACAGTTCTACTGGTGACAACGGATTTCCAGAAGTCTATCTCAGAACCAGATCTTATGTTTGGTGACGTGGGAGGCTACGAAAGGGACAGACATACAGAAAAATGGAAACCAAAGAACCAAGGGTCATGAGCAGAGGAGTCAATTATCAGATCTGCATTTCAGGTGGAGCCCTCTGGCAGCTACCTGGGGAGCAAGAGAGGAAGACTAGAAGCCAGAGTAGGGATGATGATCGATTTCACGAAGCCTTTCCTCCAGCTTTGTACAATTTGCTTAGGAAAGAAATGCAAGGATGAGCTTGTACTGAGCACCATGACAATATGAGGGAAAGACCTAAGTATTCACATAGACTATTGTATTAAGTCACTAGCTACAAACACATCCTCCTCCCTGCTCTTTAGATGTCTTTAAAACTGTATGACACAGCAGCCCAGCATTAAGTGCAATGATATCAAAGAAACACAATCCAGGACTGCCCTGGTGGTACACTGGCTAAGAATCTGCCTGCCAGTGCAAGAGACACAGGTTTGATCCCTGGTCCGGGAAGATCCCACATGCCGTGGAGCAACTAAGCCCATGGGCCACAACTATCAAGCCTGTGCTCGAGAGTCCAGGACCTGCAACTACTGAAGCCTAAATATCTTGGAGCCAGTGCTCTGCAAGATGAGAAGCCACCACAATGAAAAAACCCAAGCGCCGCAACTAGAGAGTAGCCTCTGCTTGCACAACTAGGGAAAAGCCTGCACCGCAATGAAGATCCAGAACAGCCAAAAATAATAAATAAAAATTACAAAAAAGAAATACAATCCAAAACTTCTTATCTGACTTTAAAAGTAATAACACGAAGCCTATAGAAGGAGCACCAATTAATATCTGCTGAATCAGTCCAACTTTTTAGACTTATTCTACAAATATTTATGGAATCCTTGCCATCCTTGCCATGTGCAGGGCACTATGCTAGGTGCTGCAGGTAAGAGATTAGTATTAATAAAATGGCTCCTTTCTCTCCAGGAGATCTGTCCAGAAAGGGAGGCAAACATAAAGACAAGTATTTATACTGCGCTGTGCAATACAAAATTGCAGTATCCTCTAGTTATATAGTAAACCCACAAAATAATGGTTAACTCTCCAATGGTGGTATACGGTGATAGGTTGGTGGTAGAGGAAAGAGAAATTGGGGAAAGTCTGGTAGGAGGCTTGACTGTGCTCAAGGTTAAGGAGGAGATCGCTAGGAATACAAAGAAGTTTTTTACTTCCCTAGAGGACTCAGAATATAAAAGACTCGGCACTGTGACACAGCACGTTGCTTTTGGAACCACAGGAGGTACTACAAACAGATCTGTAGCCTGTAAGACTGGAAAGCAGGCGGTCAAATCATTAGTGGCTTCATACACGTTATGGAGAGTTTATCTGTACCCATGGGCAACGCTGAGCCTCTGAAGGGTTTTGAGGAGAGAGGGGTAATATGATCATATCTGTATTTTGAAAGATTACTGTGCAGTTGTAGGAAAGATAAACTGGAAAAGGGAAGACTGAGGGCAGGCAGAAAAGTTAAGAAACACCTGCAGTGGTCCAAGTAGGAGCAGGTGGGGCTTGCAGTTGAGTGATGGAGGAGAATGTCCATCAATTTAAGTTGTAGTCATTAACTTTGATATGGGCAGTTTTCCATGCATATGCGAAGTGGACACAGCAAATACTGCGTACCTTGGGTAGAAACCTGACAATGAAAGAAGGAAGAGTTGAATAAGGCTTTTGTTACATCAACTAAATAAGAAGCAGAAGCTTCAGCATATTTTCTAGGAGCCAGTAGGGATAAAAAGGATAAAAATACAGGAAAGGGAGTAACTGATAGAATTAAGTCTCAGAGGAAGCAGGAAGAATGTGATCAAGTGCACAGGTGGAAGGATTAGTGAGGAACTAGAAGAGAAAGACCTCTTCCTTGGAGATTTCAAGGAAGGAGGCTGAGAGACCAAGAAAGTCTGATCACAGAGACACATTTATACATAAGAGGGTGAAAAATCTGACAAAAGTCCAACCTAGTATCCTTACTTTCCCATGTGAAGAAGGAGAGTTGACTGAGTAGGGAGCAAGGGACTATAAAATGGACCAGAGAAGAGCTGGGCAAGTTTGAAAATACCCAATGAGATAAAATGACAGAGATAACTAATAGGAAAAAAGAAGGGATTACCAAAGGCAATGAGGGCCAAGGAGAAAACATACATCATAAACCTGGAATGGTAGCAACCTGAAAACCTGACTTTTATCAGGCTGGACTAGAGCTAGACTGAGGAAGCAAAGGAACCACACTTCCGGGGCTGCTAAGCAGTAAACAAAAAATAAAGAACAGCTGACAATCTCAGTAAAATGTATACTGTAGAAGTCAAATGACCTTTTCTCCAAAGACTACAGCCCAGAGTTAATTGGTTTAAATTTGTGTTTTGTACCCTCAGATCAAAGTTAAGGTCACTGTAATGCAACTTTAACTTGGTAGCTCAATTATAAAAATAAAACTTTTAAAAAATGTACACTTTATTAAAGAAAATGCCTTCACAACAACTAAAAATGGTAGTTTTACTTATTCTGGGATTCTCCAGGCAAGAATACTGGAGTAGGTCGCCATTCCCTTTTCCAGGGGATCTTCCCTATCCAAGGACTGAACTCAGGTCTCCCCCATTGCAGGCAGATTCTTTACTGTCTGATCCACCAAGGAGGCCCATTCTGAGCACAGCATTAACTTATTTTTTAAAAATCAGGAGTTCCAATTACACTCACATAAGAAATCAGTTTGAAGGAAATACTTATTGGTTGCCGTCAAGGACCCTGGCATTTTGCTGTGCTTGTAGGAACAGACACAGAAACACAATTCTACCTTCAAGATGATGATGCTTTAACTCACCTTCTAAGTACTTAAATAACTTTCGTCTGTTAAAAATTTCCTCACTCATTAAATTTGTCCATGATCCTGGTGACATGACTCTCATTAAAACCACAAAAATGAACACTGATCAAGTAGTACCTATCAGAGAAAAAGGTTTTCTTAGAAAGTATTTTCAACCATATGATATCACATATACGTGGAGTCTAAAATATGGCGTAAGTGAACTTATCTACAAAACAGACTCTCAGATATAGAGAACAGACATGTGGTTGTCAAGGGGACTGAGGAAGAATGGATTAGCAGATACAACCACTGTATAGAGAATGGATAAACAACAGGTCTGACTATATGTACAGGGAACTATATTCCCAATCCTGTGATAAACCATAATGGAAAAGAATATAAAAATATATACACACACTCATATAAAACTGAACCACTTTGCTGTACAGCACCAATTAACACAACATTGTAAATCAACTATATTTCAATAACATAGATTTTTAAAAAGTATCTTCATTTATTTTTAATTCAAAGAAGAGAGAAGAAATGAATAGAAATTTATAAAAATCTATATGCACTCAAGAAATTAGGAATTTCCAGCTTTTCCAAATAAACTAAAAGACATTACAGCCCTTATTTCCACATTACAACAACAGGCTGACGGAGGATGTAAGTGGAAAAAACCACTGTTTTCATCTGTAGTTTTCCATCACTATTCACATAGAAAACTTCACTTCTGACACTTCTGGTTACCAAATGTGTGGGGGGTTTTCCCCCACACCAAGCAGTTCTCCAAGACATCAGCTCAGAGTCCTACAGTGGAGCTCAATTCTGACTCTACGGAGGTCAAAGTTCAGCCCTACAAGTCTGCACCCACCCCACTCCCACTTCAGGTGCCAATCACCAGCAAGAGATCCCCAGCATCCTTGGGTTCAACTAATTTGCTAGAGCAACTCACAGAACCCTAACAAATACGTGCATTGATTAATTTATTACAGGATATGATAAAGAATACAGAAACACAGGGTGAGGTCTGGCTTCTGTCCCATGGAGTTGGAGTACATCATCCTCTCAGGACATGGATGTGTTCACTAACCTGGAAGCTCTCCCAACTCCATGCTTCAGGGATTTTTATGGAGGCTTCCTCACACAGGAGATCAATTATTAACTCCATTTTTAGCCCTTCTCTAAGAGAAGTGGGGAGCAGGGCTGATAATTCCAGGCTTCTAATCATGTGGTCTTTGTGGTGACCAGCCTCTATCTAAGAACCATCCAGGTCACCTGATTGGAACAAAAGATGCTCTCAGTACTCTCATCACATAGGAATTACAAGGGTTTTAGAGACCCTCTGTCACGGACTGGAGATGAAGACCAAATATATGTATTTCTTATAAATCACAATATCATAGAAGGGGGAAAAAAGACTGCATTAAAGTAACATGACAAAAGAAGTTGTCTTAATTTGAAGTAAAGAAGATGTAACATTTAACAGTAAGATATTCTTAAACATAAGCATAGGGATGCACTGAGCTTTTTTTTTTTTTTTTTTTGGCCAATAGCTATAATTTATTAAGGGCTTAGAATTTTTTCCAGCATCTTTGTTACTTGGTAAACAGAATATTTTAATCAAGGCAGATAGTTTCCTCCTTCAAGCAGACAGATATGTTTTGGGAATGGATATAAACCAATCTTTTTGGGGATCCAATACTGACATCTAAGAAAAATTTTCAAAGTATTTATTAGCATTTACATTTACCTTGGAAAACATTTACTTATCTAAACGGTGCTCTCTCCATAAACTCAAAATATTTTCTTAAATGATCCTTTTCACCTGAGTTTTAATGGAAAAATATTGAGGATCTGCTGTTTATCAGTATGTCGAATTCTGAAAGGCTATCTACAAGTGCATCTACTTCTAAGATGCTTCCCACCATCTGCAGGTGGCAGGCACAGATGATGAGCTTTGGTCCTAGGCAAAAATAATCAACTGCTGACAGAGCAGGGAACCCTCCTACCTCCTGGGCCGAGCCCTTCTAGGCAAAGGTCAGATACCACAGAGAAACGTGAAGGACAGATCACCTGCTCAGACCCAAGACCCCTTAAGACACAAAGTAGTGTCTGGTTTGTTATGAAGTCAAAGGAAGGAAACTTGCCCATGTTCTAGACCCAAACTGTCTAAGTCACTTGCCACATGCGGCTGCTGAGATCAAGAAACATGTTTACTAGCAATCTCTTCAAGAAAATCAGAAATACCAAGGGAACATTTCATGCAAATATGGGCTCAATAAAGGACAGAAACTGTATGGACTTAACAGAAGCAGAAGATATTAAGAAGAGGTGGCAAGAATACATGGAAGAACTATACAAAAAAGATCTTCATGACCCAGATAACCACGATGGTGTGATCACTCACCTAGAGCCAGACATGCTGGAGTACAAAGTTGAGTGGG